>JANAVB010014400.1:3508811-3577106 GCA_029216955.1 Iris pallida
GACATCATATTCGTCAACTGCGACATGCGTCAACAGAGACATCATATGCGCCAACTGCGACATGCGCCAACAGCGACATCATATTCGTAACTGCGACATGCGTCAACAGAGACATCATATGCGCCAACTGTGACATGCGCCAATAGCGACATCATATTCGTCAACTGCGACATGCGTCAACAGAGACATCATATGCGCCAACTGCGACATACGCCAACAGCGACATCATATTCGTCAACTGCGACATGCGTCAACAGAGACATCATATGCGCCAACTGCGACATGATATGCGACTACCGCGACATGCGCTTCATTGCAACATGCGCCTTCTGCGACATGCGCCTTCTGCGACATGCTGTTCATGCTGCAGATGAACATAGAAATGACCAGAAATTGTTTAGGCCATAACTTTCTCATCCGAAGTCGAAATCTAGCGAAACAAAAGCCAAACTGCATAAAATTGAATTATCTACAACATGGAACAATCAAAATATGAAAATAATAAAGTTTGGTAGATCAAAACCCAAGAAATCCGAAAATAATATAAACTTAGATCTACAAGAAAATATCCATCAAAATGGAAAATGCCAAGTTCTAAAGAGGCTTGGAATCAAGTAAGGAAGAGAATGGAACAATAAAACTTGAGATCCATCATGAAGCAAGTTTGCACTTGCCTAAGCTCACTCTCTCTTTCTCTAGGTGGTTGAAGAAGTTATGATAGGGAAGAAGAAGAATAATAAAGAGAGAGAAAGGGGAATGGGTTAATAAAGGGTAGTGGTGGTGGTAGGTAGGGGTTTTCTTTTGGTTCATGATGAACCCAAAAGCAAACCAAACCAAGCTAAGCCGAACCAAGTTAAGCCACAACCAATGACATGCCAAAATAACCATGTAGAAAATATGCAATACGAGTCAAGAATACGTACACGTATACCAAGATACGTAACACGAACCACAGGCATTACACTCTCTCTCCCTACTCCTTCACGTCTAATAAAACATATCATCGTATGCGTAAAGTTGCTATTGAGTTAGCGAGCGTGGCTCGACGATTGAGTGTATTAAGATGCGTTGAACACTAAGGTAGAACATTGAACATTGAACATTGAACAATTGAAGCGACGTGCATCAAGTGTACGGGTCGCAGTAGGACAATGATGGTAGAACATTGAAAGACGATATTAAGATGTGCATCATGTGCACGCCTCCGAGAACATTGAACACTAGGCGTAGAACATTGATTAGGGAGTTAAGCGTACCCTCGTGTATAGAAGCTAGGAAATGAATAAGTAACTACGGAATTAGGCTATGTTAATAACTTACGAATGGAACGCGTTGAACCTAAGTATGAGATGTCTATGCCGTTGGGCGTCGTGCATCAATACGGATGTGGTGGGGCATAATGCCGATGGAGCTATGAGATGAGGATGGTGGATTATGTTTATGAGACGCGAATATGTTTATGGAGCGGGATTACGTTTATGGAACACGAGATTGGTTGGAACGATATGACTTGTATGCTATAGTACGTATTGCATGGTCAATGGATTCGGATGGCCCGTGCACGGGTGCGGCTTTCCTCGGACGGTTATGTCGGGGCACCGGGACCGTTCGGCCTAGGAGGGAATTATGTATGGTATTTATGGTGCACATCATTCGGACGGATTACGACCGTCCAGTGCTA
Source organism: Iris pallida (assembly GCA_029216955.1). NCBI lineage: Eukaryota > Viridiplantae > Streptophyta > Magnoliopsida > Asparagales > Iridaceae > Iris > Iris pallida. The sequence goes on from JANAVB010014400.1 coordinate 3,510,493, forward strand.
TGATAAGCTATGATATCCGTAAGTTTGGGATCCTTCGGATACTGGGCTAGCAACCCGTATCGAAGTGACCATAGGCTTACACATAAGAGATGCCAAGTCCATTACGGTACGAAACACCGTGACCTTCATATAGATAGGGCCGGTGGGCTGAGATAAGAGTTGGGTGCAGGAGCAGGGCCTGCCACCCGTATACATATGTTTACGGTTATGATCGATTGGTTGCACGAATCGTATGATTACTTATGTAAGTTCTAACCATGGCAGGCTAGGCAAAGAGGAACGGGATGAGCACGATTCACTATGTTTATGTCCAGATTATATCTAACTGTATCTGTTGCAGGAACACGATATTGGACACATTTACATTAAGTTGCTATGCTTTAAGTATTGCCATGAAACTGACCCTAAGACTAAATAGAAAGATCATAACTTAAGATGCATGTTCCACTAAAAATATTTAGTGTTTGGTTTGGGTGCGAGCGGGTCTTGATCAGTGCGAAGCGAGGACGAAAGCACTAATCTCCCACTAGTTTATGTGCATGTTCAGGTATGTTCGGCTCGGGGCGGGGCTTGACTTGGACGTGCCGAGGCATGGAGTCCTTGGTGTTCAAGAGGAGCTACCGCATAGGCGTTCGGACGTGCAACATGGAGATGTTCGGCCGAAGACTACTTGGTGGCTATAAAGAGGCATAATATATGGAACAATATAATCCTTTGTGAGCTAGAGAGATCATGAGCGTTGTAGCCAATTGGCATGTTAAGTTGGGCTATTCAGAGCCTTGTAACCTTCAGTTTATTATGAATAAAAGAGATTCTTATTGTATTCTTTGTTTCCTTCTGCTGCTTATGTTACAAATTTGAGATAATCACTATGTGAACCGTTATCTTGCCTTGCACGAGTGCAACTCCAGGCTCGTACGGCATCACGCCCCAGCGAGGACGATGATTTGGGTAAAATCTAGCAAGGAAGAGCAATTTCCCGGATCGGGGCATGACAAGTTGGTATCAAAGCGGTTCCATCTTCTGGACCGTGCATGAATCTCTTTGACCCTCAGTTGCTTCACTATCGAATTCAGTTGACTCTAAGTTGTTTTCGCAATCGCATGGTTCATGTATCTGCTCGACGCTACATTGGATGTTCCATACAATAAGTTTATATTAAGTGCGTACGTCTGCCACAAGTATGTCGTGACTATAACGCTATCTCCGGGTACCATCGGAGAACGTTGGTTGCACGAAGTGCAACGAGTTATGGAATGTTGGTCGTATGAAGTGCAATGAATATGATGATGTTGGTTGCACAAAGTACAATGATATACGTATTGTTGATCGCACGAAGTGCAATGATATACGTATTATTGGTCGCACGAAGTACGGGGAGTTATGTGTTGTTGGTCGCACGAAGTGCGAAGAGATACATGTTATTGGTTGCACGAAGTGCAATGAGTCGATATATGAGGCGATACGTGTTATGTGGCTATACGAATGGTTATGTGTTGTCGGTTGCACGGAGTGCAGCAAGTCGTGAATCGTTCATTGCATCGGTGCAACGAGTCGATGGGGTATGATGCGTGTTGTATGGCTATGCGGATGGATAGCGATATGTTGCGCGAGATTGAGTAAAGACCTTCAGTATCAAGAATGAGTTATTGCATGAGTTGTAATGAGTGAGATTGGAAGATCGTGGATGCGATAATAACGAGTCGAGATGGTCGCTAAGTCGAGTTTGAGTAAGCGAACGTTTATGTTGGCCGAATGTCGCGTTGAGCTTTGAGTAAGCGAATGTTGCGTATGTGATCGACATGATCGCTAAGGCACGGTTAGATCGAATGTATGTCAAACTTAAGTGAACGATGGTGCATGTTGGCCCGGTTGTTGTGCCAACTCGAGTAAGCGAACGCTAGAGCTGGGATCAAAAGATCGCCATACGGGATAGTTGGTTGGAAGATAGATGTTGGACCTATGCGGAGTGTGATGTCGAGTAATGACTCGATTTTGAGTGGTATATGCAATACCACTTGTGCGATCAGTGTAGCAAAGTGTCGTATCGATAATGATAGACTCGATTCTTGAGTGGTATATGGAATACCACTTAGCGATAGCTATGTTAAGCCGTTGGTGACTTACGATAGATTACGTCAAGATGATCGTATTATTACGATATGTTTGCCCTCAACGGACAGAGTAGTAACGAGACTCGAATGGAAGTGATTCGATAGAAGTCGATGCAAGTATGCCTCGATGAATTGAGTTGAACGATTATGTGCAAAGCTGTACCTATGGATAATACGTCGGACGAAGATTTGTTAAGTATAAGCCGAACGATAGACGGAGCATAGCGAAGGAATGTTACGTTGAGGAAATAGTCGACCCGGTCGAATGTACGTGAGTTAATACGAAGACTTGTTCGGAACGTGTTGAGTAGGTACGAGGAAATCGTGCGAACGAATTTGAGTTAGCACGATGAGTCGGTAGCACAATCGGGAAGTGCGAGTTAGGGATATGTGAATGGATATGTGAATTGGAAATTGTGTCGCGATTATGGTAGTTATAACGGAATGAATCTTGATGTGTGCAAGACTTGATTCGTATTTGAGTTCGGATGATAACAGTGATTGCAATGAATTGGAGCTTATGAGAAAGAAAGATGTTCAAGTTATGCATATCGACGATGGTATTGAGGCGTATCAAAGACGATATACAATAACTCGGGGATACACTGATCGAATGAACGAAAATTATGTTGAGCATTGTTGTTGGATGAATAAGATGCAAGTTAAGTTGATGGCAATTTGGATGATAACGGTAGGAGTGCTTCGAAAAATTTGAGAGTGGATGTATGTTACTTGGATGAATCAAAAGTGCCTGATTGTTTCGAGGATAACCATAACGTTGACATTCTTGTCTTATACGAGTACAACTCCAGCATCGCAAATACGTCATGCCAAATTAGGGCGATCATTTCGCATGAGCGCTGGTATGGTGATTCATACAGCGGGGATGATTAAACTTACAAGACATGGCAAATTGGATTCGACTTGTGGTTTGATGCGAAAGTTGTTCAAGGATGGTTTTGATGAGTATGGAATGTGTCGGACTATGATCACGAATAGGTAAACTCGGATTTGAGACGAGTAGATGTCATGCGACTAGCAAAGATAGTCGACGGTAATATATGAGTGATTCGAGTAGTAACGGCATGCAATGTGCATAAGTGATTCAAGTAGTTAACAGCGCATCAGTTGTGCGGGGGTAGATAAATTATGGATTGGTATGTCGGATTGGGTAAAGTCCCATAGGAATTGTCGGGAATTGATTTGGCTCCGCGATAGGATATAGCATGGTTCGTTGTAACTGTCCCTCATTGATAATCTTCAATTATCGAGCGTAGTTTCGGGACAGATGACCCTAGAAGACTTGACTGCCAAATCAAGTGAATATTGAAGTCCCATAGGATAACCCTACAGAAGTCGCATAAGAAATTTTGTCGAGGATAAGGAATGATGTAGTGCATGTTGAGGATAAGTCTAAGCGAGCGAGTATCGTGTTTCGAAAGTTAGCAAGTAGTCTTCGACGAGATCGATATGGTTAAAAAATTTACAATCGATCGGATGAGTGCGTAAGTAGACTTGGTTGGTCGATGATCAAGTAGATGTTGAGGAACGTATTTAGCATAGTGATGCGGTACGGCGATTGCAAGAATTCTGCAATGCGCGAGAGCGACGGATAGTAGAACGACCCTATGTGTTGTGTCGTAGATCGGTTTGAGTAACGGTTAGGCTATGTTTGTTGAGCACACCATCGATATTACGAAATGAACGGGTCGGGATTGATTTGAGAATTGAGTAAGGAGTCGTACTTGGTAGAGAATCAGAGATAGGCATGTCGTAAGAGACCTTGGGTCGAAAAGATTGTTGCTTTTGAGCATCGTAGACTCAAGTTGATCTCTTGTGTCGGGAGAGATTAAGCATGATGTCTGGATAAGTTACCTAGCAGGGGTAGCCCCAGACGCAATGCGTAGGCAGTTCGAGAACGTGAATCGTGTTGAGATAATTGTGTGCGAGACTTAGTACAAATGGTAGGCAAAGAAATTTGGACATGTTGGACTTAGTCCATGTCGTTAAGGCCAATTTTATGAATGACTAGATGAAAGACTTGAGTTATGTGAGAGATAAAAAATGGTTGGGCGAATGGACGTTGTGGGAGCTTGTTGCGATCGGATGCACAATGACATGATGCAACGCGAGTGTTAGGTGGCCAGCGAGAAACTTATGAGATCGACGTTATGGTTTGGATCAAGTTATATGCGAAGATATTTGCGAGCAGGACTCTAGGAATATGTGTTAAAGTCTGACTAAGTCAAGTACGGACTGATTGGTGCTTGAGATTTAAGTTGAACTTGTTAGTTGTCCCGATATCCTACAACTGAGCTTGGCTGAAATGCATATATTGGTGGGACGCCTAAAATATGTGTATGATCCAAACTAAGTTGTATGATTCCAACGATAGTAGCACGAGATCGTGAAATGATCTAACAAGACACTTGGATTTAAGTGTTGGTTTCGGTTCGAGGACGAACCTTATTTTGAGTGGTATATTATGTAATGCCCCGCTCCGTACGGTACATTATGATGAATCGTTGACTCGAAGAGTTACGTTGACCCGATGAAGTATCGATGCGAATTGATACAAGAGTTACGTTGGCCAAAGATAAGCTTTAAGTCGATTGGAATCTATGGACCAAATTGATACAAAGGATAAGTTCCGTTGAGCAAGTGCTGATTTTAGTTGATCTGGTGTGCAGGCGATGCTTTTACGCTGGACGAAGAGGTCGGCATTTTGCCTTATGCAGTGAAGTGTCCGCGAAACCAAATCGTAGCCTTGCAATGGATTGTGGCATGGGCGCGATAGGCCAAATCAATCGAGTAGTTCAAAGGAATGGCTAAGTCCGAGAGTTAGCTATGCGACCAAGTTATGGAAGCGAGCCGCTTCAATCGACGAGACGACAAGGCGTATCGGCTTAAGGTGGGCAGGTTCTTGACTCTCTCTCCCTACTCCTTCACGTCTAATAAAACATATCATCGTATGCGTAAAGTTGCTATTGAGTTAGCGAGCGTGGCTCGACGATTGAGTGTCTTAAGATGCGTTAAACACTAAGGTAGAACATTGAACATTGAACAATTGAAGCGACGTACATCAAGTGTACGGGTCGCGGTAGGGCAATGATGGTAGAACATTAAAAGACGATATTGAGATGTGCATCATGTGCACGCCTCCGAGAACATTTAACACTAGGCGTAGAACATTGATTATGGAGTTAAGCGTGCCCTCGTGCACAGAAGCTAGGAAATGAATAAGTAACTACGGAATTAGGCTATGTGAATAACTTACAAATGGAACGCGTCTAACCTAAGTATGAGATGTCTATGCCGTTGGGCGTCGTGCATCAATACAGATGTGTTGGGACATAATGCCGATGGAGCTATGAGATGAGGATGGTGGATTATGTTTATGAGACGCGAATATGTTTATGGAGCGGGATTACGTTTATGGAACACGAGATTGGTTGGAACGATATGACTTGTATGCTATAGTACGTATTGTATGGTCAATGGACTCGGATGGCCCGTGCACGGGTGCGGCTTCCCTCGGACGGTTACGCCGGGGTACCGGAACCGTTCGGCCTAGGAGGGAATTATGTGTGGTATTTATGGTGCACATCATTCGGACGGATTGCGACCGTCCAATGCTGTGATAAGCTATGATATCCGTAAGTTTGGGATCCTTCGGATACTGGGCTAGCAACCCGTATCGAAGTGATCATAGGCTTACACATAAAAGATGCCAAGTCTATTACGGTACGAAATACCGTGACCTTCATATAGATAGGGCCGGTGGGCTGAGATAAGAGTTGGGTGCAGGCGCAGGGCCTGCCACCCTTATGCATATGTTTACGGTTATGATCGATTGGTTGCACCAATCGTATGATTGCTTATGTAAGTTCTAACCATAGCAGGCTTGGCAAAGAGGAACGGGATGAGCACGATTCACTATGTTTATGTCCAGATTATATCTAACTGTATCTGCTGCAGGAACACGATATTGGACACATTTATATTAAGTTGCTATGCTTTAAGTATTGCCATGAAACTGACCCTAAGGCTAAATAGAAAGATCACAACTTAAGATGCATGTTCCACTAAAAATATTTAGTGTTTGGTTTGGGTGCGAGCGGGTCTTGATCAGTGCGAAGCGAGGACGAAAGCACTAATCCCCCACTAGTTTATGTGCATGTTCAGGTATGTTCGGTTCGGGGCGGGGCTTGGCTTGGATGTGCCGAAGAATGGAGTCCTTGGTGTTCAAGAGGAGCTACCGCATAGGCGTTCAGACGTGCAACATGGAGATGTTCGGCCGAAGACTACTTGGTGGCTATAAAGAGGCATAATGTATGGAACAATGTAATCCTTTGTGAGCTAGAGAGATCATGAGCATTGTAGCCAATTGGCATGTTATGTTGGGCTATTCAGAGCCTTGTAACCTTCAATTCATTATGAATAAAAGAGATTCTTATTTTATTCTTTGTTTCCTTCTGCTGCTTATGTTACGAATTTGAGATAATCACTATGTGAACTGTTATCTTGCCTTGTACGAGCGCAACTCCAGGCTCGTACGGCATCACGCCCCAGCGAGGATGATGATTTGGGTAAAATCTAGCAAGGACGAGCGATTTCCCGGATCGGGGCGTGACAGTTGGGGGGTACGGGTGGCTCAGGGGGAGGAGCAGGGGGGTGCTGGTGGTTGGGGGGTGAGGAATGGTCCGATGGGGAGGGGTGAGGGGCAGGGGGATGTGTAGTGCCCCGTCCCGTTCAGTCAATCGGAGGAGTCGAAACGCCAACGGCGTTCGGACTTAGCCTTGCAATGGCTGCTCGAAGACATCGCTCGGTCGAGGCGACCGCTCGCTCATGTGGGGTAGTTTCGGTGAACTTGCCTCATCTTAGCCTTTACATAATAAATCGCATGTTTTTAACTTGTACAAGTAGGTTTGATAATAAAAGAGGCGAATTCACATAGCTAAAGGGAATAATCCCGACAGGTCGAATTGAGTTAGAATATGGAAAGGTCCAACGGTCGGCTTAGAGTTGGTGCACGACGTGCTTTGAAAATGATACTCGGTCCTTCGTCCCGTGGCTTGGGAGAAGAAAAAGTTGGTATTCACCATAAGCTAAGAGTTAGCCAAATTCATAGGTGTTGCCCACATAAATGCTTCATAAAGCATGCACGGTCTCTTTGCCCAAGGCGTGGCATAGCCTCTGCTCGCCGACGGGTTAAGTTATATTGCACGGCTTGTGGCATAAGTCTAGGCACCCCAAATAACTTGGTTGTTCAAAGTCAAACGCGTGCACAGCACATTCCCACGACGCAAGACTTGATGCATCCTTTGCTCGTCAAGTTGTTGCAAAGTAAGTTAGGCAAGTTATGTTAAGCCATCAAGAGTAGTAGCTAGCACGGTCCCACGAGTTCTACGGCTGGGTATAACCACATAGTCTCACGATCGTAAGGCCCGTCATATAGAATATAACTTGGGCGATGGTGTCACACAGAGTTTCAAGTTGGTTTAAGTCACGATGGCACGAACTTAGTATTTTAAGACACGGGCCACGGTTGAGTTACTGAGTTTGGAAAGTATTCAATAGTTGTTCTTGAGTTGAATGAAACGATAGGGCAAAAAAGAAGAATGCTCGCGACTGGGTCGTCGAGGCAAGAAAGAAGAATGCTCGCGACTGGGTCGTCGAGGCAAGGTCTCAGATGTGAGATTAAACTTAGCCCTGAAAGAGATGGTAACACTAGAGGTAGAATGACTGTGTGAGACGTCAGTTTAAGTCGAGTCTTGCATGGTCATGGACAACTTGTCGACAAGGTAAATTTGTTTCCTCGGACGATAACCTGTGGCCACAGCAGGACCGTTCCGGCCTAGGAGAAAACTGGAGGGTGAATGTGAGCGGGATAGCTGAGCCTGGGGTAAAGTATTTAGTGGACGCTCATTGGGGCTAGCTACCCGCTTTGACCGGTCCATCCTATACTCAGCTAAAAGGGAGTCCACAATGGCTCTAGGAGCCAGTGACCAAATCATATAGATGAGTCGGCATGGCGGCAGATCCGTGTGTATGACTTTGGATTGAGTCGAGTATTGAGTGTAGTATATCAAGGAAGTCGAGTTGAATGTGTGAGTATAGTTGGAACACAAAATATTGGGCCTAAGATTTGGTTACAACGTAGACGACGTCCTTCGGCACAAGATGTGGCATCGAGTCTTGAGTTGTCGGCATATAAGTTGCATAAGTTGGTTTGAGTTGTCTTGAGTTTAAGTCAGGAGATGTCGCAAGAAAAAGTTGGTCGAGTGACACTTAGTTCACAAGTTGGATGGGTCAGTTGATGATTTAGTAGCAAAGGGCCGCGAGGCGGCGATATGATTGAGTCTCATTGAGTTGCGAGGCACGGCCTCAACAAGGACTTATAGCACGGTCACACGGGAATTGAGTCTTATCGCGTAGTTGCGTCTCTGATTTTGGGCCGTAAGGCAAACACGACTTGATAGGTTAACGTTGATGTTGCAAGAACGGGATGGTCTAGAGACACAAAATAGGCCAAGGCGTCGGTCCTAAAACTGGTCCTAAGGCAAGACTAGAAAGACAATTGATAAGAATGGACTATGTTGCACAAAGTAAATCAAATGTGTTGGTTTTGTATGGGTGGGCGAGGAGCTCATTCTACCAGTACAGTTGAGTACTGACACCCACATAGTTTTCATGTGCAGGCACAGGTAGAAGCTCGTGGCACGGAGCTCGTTTGGATGCGTCGAGGCAGGGAGTTCCTTGGCGATTCGAAGCGTGTGGCCGCATGTATTCAAGACTTATACATGACATAATGTATGGACGTCGCCTTCTAAAGCATCCGCTGGCTCAAGACTTGTATTGAGAGATGAGAGAGCTGAGTGACTTGTAATGTGAGATGAGTGAGCTTGAGAGACTTGTAATCTCGGCCTTGCACTCCATTGTAACCTTTGTTTCAATATCAATAAAGAGATTCATCTGAATAACTTGTGTTTTGTTCTAATTTTCGCTGCTATTATTCAATGTCTCTGTATGGGACTTCTGTGCGACGACCCCGTTGCAGCCGCTGAAATCGGCCGTTATGGAACCCGCCTTGCACGAGCGCAATCTAGGCTCGTGCAGCATCACGCCTTAGCGAGGACGATCGCTCCTACGGGAGCGGGGCGTGATATAATGGTATCAGAGCACGACTTTACGTCCTTGGACTATCGATTGAATTCTTTAACTCTGTTTTTTTCGCGAACTCTAAAACGTTGCTTCCGCAAAGTTGTTGGTGCGCTCTCTCTCAATTGTCCCACGGGATGTCCATACAATGAGTCTAACTATTTTGCAAAACATAGGTGAACAGTTTTTGATAAAACAAAAAGATGGTTTGCGTAACCACGGTTAGCTAAGTCGGGCTGGACATATACACCAAAGATTTGTGTCGACCTTAGCAAAGTTGAGTGCGGGAATTGAATAGTGTCGAGCAAGAATGAGTTAAACTCGATTGAGTAAAAGTGAGATGACTATCGATAGGGGTGCTATCGAGCGACGATAACGTCGGTGCGATATAGATGAGCGTGCTTGGAAATTGAGGAATGGTTCGAACGAAAAATTTGAAGAAGATGATTGTAAATCGAATGATAAGTTGAGGATTTATTGAATGACTTCATCCCTGAGTGGTGTATACGATAGCTTCAGGGATGTCGATCGATCGATTGAGGATGCGGGGTGTCGATTAGTCTATCAGCAAGCGTCGCATTATGCAAAGTCTTAGATTGAGTATCATTGAACAAGTTGTAGTCTTGAAGATTTGACGAGTCGATTCGAACAATATAGAATTGATACGCACGGAACGTGCACGAGATTGTGGATTGCGCGAGTATGAAATGCGAAAATGATTAAGTAGGAAATCGAATCGAGGAAGACTTAGGGTGTACGAATGGATGACTTGATCGAGGAAATTTATACGGATCATATACGAAAAGTTAGCACGACGGGAATATAGCGTGCATGAAAGGTTTGATTTTAAAGTTACGTGAATGACTCTAAGGATTGGATTGAATGTTGCTCGATGATTTGAGTTAGCAAAGGGACGATGCGAATTAAGGAAATATGTTGGTCGATGATCTAAAATAGAGGGATGAACGATACGCGAATTTGGGTTTGAGGAAATTGATGTTGTGAATGATTCGAGGGATAATGATCGAACTTAAACTTGAATGTCGAGGAGATTATCCAGTCAAACGATAACATCATTCGCACGACTTAAAATTTGTTACAAAGGAAGATCGTCAGGTTACGCATATCGTCGATGGTATTGAGGCGTATCAAAGATCGATATGCGATAACTCGGGGGTACTCTAACTCTGTGAAGCGCGACTCAGCCTCGCACATGCGTCGCGTCGGATTTGGGACGATCGTTCCGTATGAGCGCTGACATGGTGATTCATGTCACAGAAATAATCGAACTCGAAAAATCAGGATGCGGCAACGTTGATTGTCTTGACTTGTTGGTTTGATGTGAAGAAAAATTTAAGAATGTTAGGACTTACGATTGATGAATGAAATAAACTTGAGGATTGAGTAGGTCCAATTCGCGCATCGAAAATGAATTAGTCTAGACACAAAACAAGAGTTACGTCCCGATGAGGATAATTATCCCGCGGGAGCGTGCATGGTGATTCATGCCCACCGTGGATAATCTGACTCGCGTGAGATCGGGATGAAACGTATTGTTAAGTCATATGACCTTGTGATCGATTTCGTGAATTGGGATAAATGACTTAGGAAGTATGAAATGTGACTTATGGTTTAGCGATGAATCGTGTCGTAGCATGCTTGACTTGGAAGGATTGATAGGCTGATTATGTCGAACGTGTTCAAAGAGATAGACTATACGAAATTGCTTGATGAATGAGTGATATCGATAAGTCAAGGAATTGGTTGAAACGTGAGTTATCATAGGATGGCTTTGCTGAACTACTCGGATCCCGTGCGACGAACGTTGGGATATGTGTAGGGAATTGATGCTCGAAGTTTAGAAATCGGAGTGATACGAGCTTGGGTAGAAAACTCCGTGCTATCAATTTGGTTTGACCTTAGGATGGGGTCAGTGTTGATATTGTTGTTTGGGAACTATGATTCCAATACTGACGGAAAGATATATCCTAGCGGTTAGGCAGACGTTCGAGTGCGAAGTGGTAGGATTTGTGTAGGAACCACTCGCGAGTATCGGTTGACATGCATGTATATCAGGGACGCTTGAATATGTGCACGATCCGACTCGAGTGGTGATGGCGGGATTCGCTATCACGAGGCTTGGTTGAAATACATATATTTTGGGGACGCCTAAAATATGTACACGATCCAACTAAGTGATATATATGTTGAATTCAAGTGAGACTTGAGGAACGAGGAAGTGTCGAGAATTTTGAGATCATAAGTTTTGAAGAAAGGATTGAGGGTAGCACGAGCGTGGCTCGGATTTGAGAAATATATAGGAGAAATGTGTGCGAGAAACATAGGATGTTGAGTAAAGTAATAAGTCGATAAGTGTACTCAGTTAGTTTCGAGGACGAAACTTTTTCTGTGTGGTGCATGATGTAGTGCCCTGTACCGCTCAGTCAATCGGAGGAGTCAAAACGCCAACGACGTTCGGACTTAGCCTTGCAACGGCTGCTCGAAAACATCGCTCGGTCGAGGCGACCGCTCGCTCAGGTGGGGTAGTTTCGGTGAACTTGCCTCATCTTAGCCTTCATATAATAAATCATATGTTTTTAACTTGTACAAGTAGGCTTGATAATAAAAGAGACGAATCCACATAGCTAAAGGGAATAATCCCGACAGGTCGAATTGAGTTAGAATATGGAAAGGTCCAACGGTCGGCTTAGAGTTGGTGCACGACGTGCTTTGAAAATGACACTCGGTCTTTCGTCCCGTGGCTTGGGAGAAGAAAAAGTTGGTATTCACCACAAGCTAAGAGTTAGTCAAATTCATAGGCGTCGCCCACATAAATGCTTCATAAAGCATGCACGGTCTCTTTGCCCAAGGCATAGCATAGCCTCTGCTCGCCGACGGGTTAAGTTGTATTGCACGGCTTGTGGCATAAGTCTAGGCACCCCAAATAACTTGGTTGTTCAAAGTCGAACGCGTGCACGACACGTTCCTACGACGCAAGGCTTGACGCAGCCTTTGCTCGTCCATTTGTTGCAAAGTAAGTTAGGCAAGTTATGTTAAGACATCAAGAGTAGTGGCAAGCACGGTCCTACGAATTCTACGGCTGGGTATAACCACATAGTCTTACGATCGTAAGGCCCGTCATATAGAATATGACTTGGGCGGTGGTATCACACAGAGTTTCAAGTTGGTTTAAGTCACGATGGCACGAACTTAGTGTTTTAAGGCACGGGCCACGGTTGAGTTATTGAGTTTGGAAAGTATTCAATAGTTGTTCTTAAGTTGAGTGAAATAATAGGGCAAGAAAGAAGAATACTCGTGACTGGGTCATCGAGGCAAGAAAGAAGAATGCTCGCGACTGGGTCATCGAGGCAAGGTCTCAGATGTGAGAAGTATTGAACTTAGTCCTAAAAGAGATGGTAACACTAGAGGTAGAATGACCGTGTGAGACGTCAGTTTGAGTCGAGTTTTGCATGGTCATGGACAACTTGTCAACAAGGTAAATTTGTTTCCTCGGACGATAACCTGGGGCCACAGCAGGACCGTTCCGGCCTAGGAGAAAACTGGAGGGTGAATGTGAGCGGGATAGCTGAGCCTGGGGCAAAGAATTCGGTGGACGCTCATTGGGGCTAGCTACCCGCTTTGACCGGTCCATCCTATACTCAGCTAAAAGGGAGTCCACAATGGCTCTGGGAGCCAGTGACTAAATCATATAGATGAGTCGGCATGGCGGCAGATCTGCGTGTATGCCTTTGGATTGAGTCGAGCATTGAGTGTAGTATATCAAGGAAGTCGAGTTGAATGTGTGAGTATAGTTGGAACACAAAATATTGGGCCTAAGATTTGGTTGCAACGTAGGCGACGTACTTCGGTACGAGATGTGGCGTCGAGTCTTGAGTTGTCAGCATATAAGTTGCATAAGTTGGTTTGAGTTGTCTTGAGTTTAAGTCAGGAGATGCTGCAAGACAAAGTTGGTCGAGTGACACTTAGTTCACAAGTTGGATGGGTCAGTTGATGATTTAGTAGCAAAGGGCCGCGAGGCGGTAAGGGCCACGAGGCGGTAAGGGCCGCGAGGCGGCGATATGATTGAGTCTCATTGAATTGCGAGGCACGGCCTCAACAAGGACTTATAGCACGGTCACACGGGAATAGAGTCTTATCACGTAGTTGCGTCTCTGATTTTGGGCCGTAAGGCAAACACGACTTGATAGGTTAACGTTGATGTTGCAAGCACGGGATGGTCTAGAGACACAAAATAGGCCAAGACGTCGGTCCTAAAACTGATCCTAAGGCAAGACTAGAAAGATAATTGATAAGAATGGACTATATTGCATAAAATAAATCAAACGTGTTGGTTTTGTATGGGTGGGCGAGGAGCTCATTCCACCAGTACAGTTGAGTACTGACACCCACATAGTTTCCATGTACAGGCACAGGTAGAAGCTCGTAGCACGGAGCTCGCTTGGATGCGTCGAGGCACGGAGTTCCTTGGCGATCCATAGCGTACGGTCGCATGTATTCAAGACTTATACATGACATAATGTATGGACGTCGCCTTCCAAAGCATCCGCTGTCTCAAGACTTGTATTGAGAGATGAGAGAGAGCTGAGTGACTTGTAATGTGAGATGAGTGAGCTTGAGAGACTTGTAATCTTGGCCTTATTCTCCGTTGTAACCTTTGTTTTAATATCAATAAAGAGCTTCTTCTGAATAACTCGTGTTTTGTTCTAATTTCTGCTGCTATTATTCAATGTCTCTGCATGGAACTTCTGTGCGATGATCCCGTCGCAGTCGCTGAAATCGGCTGTTATGGAACCTGCCTTGTATGAGCGCAATCTAGGCTCGTGCGGCATCACGCCTTAGCGAAGACGATCGCTCCTATGGGAGCGGGGCGTGACAGGATACGGGTGGTTGGGTGGTGAGTGGGGGGTGGTTGGGGGGGTGGGGCAGGGGGGTGAGGGCGGCTGGGGGTGAGGAGGGCGTGATGGGGGGAGGGGAGGGTTAGGGTTCGGGTTAGGGGTAGTTGTGTGTGGGGGAGAGGGAAGGGGCGGGGGGGTGAGGGCGGCTGGAGGTGAGGAGGGGGGCTGGGGGGAGGGGAGGGTTAGGGTTAGGGTTCGGGTTAGGGTTAGGGGTGGTTGGTGGGGGAGGGGAGCAGGGGGGTGAGGGGGGCTGGGGTGGGGAGGGGGGCTGGTGGGGAGGGGTTAGGTGTAAGCCCTCTGGAATTTAATTAGAATTAATTAGAGTAATCATATTTAATTAGGATTTTAATATGATTAATTATGAATTTTTAAGTTATTAATAACTTTCCACTTTTATTTTTGATTATTATCGGCACGTTACCATGACTTTTAAATTAGGAGCACATGGCTAGTCATTTTCTCCAGACCAACTTGTCATGTACGATCTACTTGAGACGCTCTACACCCATGACTTTCGTGTCCCACTCAGACACACTCTCTTGTGCTTCATTTTTATCGCACAACTTTTCGGACAATTGACACAATCCCGATTTACCCCACCGAGTCACATTTAATTCCAACTTGTATTTGAGACACCAATTTGATCCAAACTGGTCGACCCAAGTTATGGACACGGACCATTTTGAGCCTATTACACATGTGCCACTTGTGCCCCATCCAATTCAGTCTCCGTGTACTATTTATTTATCAATGATTATAAATTGCTAATTTAAGTCATTTAATTCCCGGGACCCAATTAGATCCAGTTGTGACCCAACCCGACCCATCGGGACTCAACCCAAGCACCATGATATCTCCTCTACAACATACATACACACACAATATCCTATAAATCCTACAAAACACCAAACACCAAAACACACACGTCACCATCACACCCTCTCTCACTTCCTTAAACAAATAACACACTCCCATCACCATCACCATCACCATCACTACCACTCCCTCTCTCTTCCCTCACCACACCCACAACCAACAGCCAACACCCCCTTACCCAAACGTTTCTCTTCCATCTCTCTACACTTTATATCACTCTCTCTCTCTCTCTCTTCCTTAATTCAAACACACACATCGCTCTTTCTCTCTCCCTATATTAAAACACTTCTTCATCACCATCTCTCTCTCTCTCTCACTCCAACCCCCCATACCCGACAAGCATAGCCACTCTCCCCTCTCTCTACAGCTACTCCTTCTCCTTTCCTTTATCATCACCACCATTATCATCCTCAACACCAACACCTTCATCACCCCATACTCACCACCACCTTCATCTCCATTACCATCATCATCATCATCATCATCATCATCATCACTATCTCCTCCCCCATGTGAGCTGCTAATGCGTCGTGCTGCCGCGTGCCCCCCACCCCCGCGAGCCAGCCTCGTGCCCCACGCGCACGACGGCCGCACACTGCCGCCGCGCCGACCCCGCTGCCGCAGCTACTGTGCTGCGTTTCCCTGCCGTCGCGCACCAGGCTGACCACCGCCGACCTTTCCCCCCCACGGCGAACCCAAGGCGGTGCCTCCACTCTCCGCAAGGCCGGCAGCAGCCGCGAGCACTAGCTGCGCGCTGCAGTGCGCTACCGCGGCTGCTGTGCTGCGTTCCCGCACCGCCGCGCGCGCGAGGCCGGCCACCGCCGACCGCCCATAGCCCGACGCCCCTCCGATGAACTCCCCCTCGCCGTCCTCCTCCTCCCTGATGCGTAACAGAGACGATTCATGCGTATCGCACTGAATTCCGTCGTGACGTACGTGTTGAACAAGACAGAAAGTGTACCCCATGACACCAACTTTGTACATGTTTTCTGGGCAATCCGACCGTTGGATCACCGCATTCCTTCCTCTATTACAATCTCGGTATATAGCTCTCCCTCCCCCTAAAGTTTCAGCCATTAATTCTTCCATTTGATATGTCAAAATCGGCCGCCAAGTTGCCCGAATAATTGTGTTCGTTTTTGGACAGTTTTGTGGAGCCAACTTCGTCGGCTCGTATCTCCGCCATCGCAGCTCCGTTCGACGTGCCACCAGTTCCTGTGCACAGCTGGTATAACTCTCTTTCTGTTCCTTAAGTTTTGTTTCATTTTGAGCTTGTTTGATTGGTTGAATTCGACGTCAAAGTTGGCCGTCCGAATTCGTAATTTTTAACTTGTTAAATTCTAATTTTAAGCCCGAGACTTCGGATTCAAATTCTGACACCACCAGTAGATTTATGGCGTCGTTTTGACACGAATTCATATATAATTTGATTGATTTGGAGGACATGGGCCCTGATATGCATTTTCGTGCAAACCGGATTCCACTGTCCGGATAAACGGGTCATTCTGAGATCGGCCCATCGAAATCCACTTGCGGATATACCGTTGGGTTCGTATCACCATTCTGGACTCGTTGACATACACTTTGCTAGATTTAGTGGACTTCGACTCTGACACGCATTTCCGTGCAAACCGGATTCTACTGTCCGGGTTAACGGATCATTTTGAGATCGGCACATCGGAATCCACTTTCGGACATACCGTTGGGTTCGTATCACCATTTTGGACTCGTTGACATGTACTTTTCTAGATTTAGTAGACTTGGACTCCGACACGCATTTCTGTGCAAACCGAATTCCACTGTCCGGGTCAACGGGTCATTCTGAGATCGGCTCATCGGAATCCACTTCTGGAAATACCGTTGGATTTGTATCGTCATTCTGGACTCGTGGACATATATTTGCCACATTTCGATGACCTTGATCTTGACACATTTTTCGGGGCAAGGTGGTTCCAATGGTAGATCGCATCTTGATCCGAATTACCATTTTGCTCCTGTGTCCAGAATTGGACTTATGGATAGTCTATTCTAGCTATTTTACTTATTCTGGGAATGTTGGTTGTCACGCCCCCGTACCGGAATACGGGGACGGACGTAGGCCAGCTACACCGTATAAGGTATGAAAACGTTATACGGCGATCATGGCTGTCAATCTTGTTGGGTATCCTAGCATGCAAGCAGTCTATGGCCTAAATCCGATCTCAAATCCATAGGCAATAATCAATAAAATAACGACAAGAGAGATAATCATATGGAAAGCAGAAAATACTCATATGATAATCAGAGAGTCTACAATAAGAAATAATGTAGACAAGAATACCTTTCCACACAGTTCCCTCATGGTCAGGAACTGAAGCCCGTCCTCCAAGTCAAGTTTGAAAGATCCACAGGGTCGGTCTCAGGTAATCTGGGAACAATCCAGGGTTGGTCAGGCCAACCACAGCAAGTACCAGAAAGGAAGGCTCAAGGACGGACGAAGAAAACCAGCATGATATAATATATGACAGAAATAACATGTATAAACAACAGTAATGAGGGTAAAGGATCGTGCGGTACCAACGCACGATTACATAATATAAGGCAGCAATCCAACTAATACGTAAGTAACCAACAATTATCACAGTCATCCTAACATCCACTAATACTTGCATTGCCAACTGGAACTCGTAATCTGACATCGGAACAGTAACCTACCCCTACATCAAACAAGAACAAGGGAATGAATTACCGCACCGGGACAACGTTATGTGCCAGCCAGCTTAGCAAGCAACAAGCCATACAATTTAGGTGAATAAGCGGCCACTCAAATGTCTACGACTATCTATGTGGAGGTTGGGTTACCCCAACAATGCAATATAAGAATCCTCAGATCGTGCTATGTCCAGCAGGGCTAACGAGGCCAAATAATAACGCATTGCACATGGATAAGCACTGGTCCCTCAAAGGCGACCATGCGAAACAGATCAATTATATGGTAGTACATATAGTAGTCGGATACTGCCATCCGCTATTGCGGACAATAACAATATCCGGGGCGGTCAGCCTTGTGCTAGACAGGTAATCATAGCACCTGTGGCGGCTGGCATGCACGATCTCGAGATTCTGCTCCCTCCCAATGCTTCTAACATCTTTAGTTGCCTAGATTAACCCTATATTTATCTGGAATCACATGCCGTGGTTGTAATGCCCCGCTCCGTACGGTGCATTATGCTGAGTCGTTGACTCGAAGAGTAGCGTTGACCCGATTGCGTATCGATGCGAATCGATACGAAAGTTACGTTGTCCCGAGAAACGTATTGACCCGAGAAACGTATCGAGTAATAACGATGCAAGTGTTAAGTTGTCCCGAGGAATGCATCAAACTAAGTCGATGCGAAGAGTTGTCTTGTCCCAAAGAATGCATCGAGTGAATCGACGCGAAGCGCCGCGTTGCCCCGAAGGATGAGTACGTTGAATCGGCTCGAAGATTCTAAGAAATCGAATCGACCAAGGCGCAAGTCCGAATCGATGCAAGTATTGATTTTAGTTGGTTTCATGTGCAGGTTATACGTTGACGCGAAAATATTAGAGGTCGATCTTCGACAATATTTAGTAAGGGGTCCGCGAAACCAAATCGACGCCTTGCGACGGGCTGAGACTTGGGCACGCTAAGGCAAATCGGACGTATGATTCGAAGAAGCACAAAGTGCTCGAATGGCTAAGTTAGGAGAGTGGCCGTGCAACAAAGTTAGGGAATCGAGCCGCATCGGCTCGGCGAAACGACGAAGGCAAATCGATTCAAGGTGGGAGGATTGACTTCTTTTTACTCCTTTATTAGATAAGTCAAATGTATCAATGTATGCTAAGTTAACCTATCGACGCCACGGGCGTGGTTCGATCGGAGATAAATTATAGTGTGTGTCGAACACTAAGTTAGTACAATTGAAATAAAACGTGCATCAAATGCACGAGTCGCTACGGAACATCGGATATCGCAAGGGCGAGCGCCTCGGTGCGCAAGCCGCAAGAACAATGGGATAACTGTACTCGGCGAGTGCCTTAGTGCACGAACCATACCGTGCCTTCGCGCATGAGTTAGAACGGCTAGAACATTGAAAGACAATAGGCGAGCGCCCTAGCGTGCAAGCCACGGACATTGAATGCTAAGTCATAGAACATCGAAAATACGATCGAAACGTGCCTGCGTACACGAGATAATAAAAGATGGCTTCGTTGCGAAAGAATACAGTTGTGGCATGAATGTGGCGGAACTGTCGGATATGACATAATGTCTTGAAAGGTATTCGGGACCTTCGGGTCATTTCGGTTGACGAGCATTGAGTTGAGGCATGATGTCATTGAACATTGAAACGAAGTATGAAACGTAAGAACATAGAAAGTTGACGGGAGAAATACGAGATGGTAATGCGGCATGGTGCCCTTCGAAATGTTCATGGCCTTCGGGCCTTTCGTTGAGGACATTCGGGCGTTGTGCCAATTGAAATAGAGATAAGCGAACTTGCTTGGTTGTATGAAAGATAAGACTCGTTGCATGGTCAAATGGACTTAAAGAATATAAAAGCCCGTGCATGGGTATTCCCTCGAACGTGATCACCAGGGCGCTGGGACCGTTCGGCCTAGGAGGGATTTCGTTTTCGGTATTGTTGGTGCACTTCGACTAGACTGGTAGCGCCTGTCTAGTGAATGTGATAAGCCACTTACACGAGTACTTCGGGGTTCCTCGGATCGTGTGTGGTTAGCAACCATAACTGAGTGACTGTCGTCTTACAATTTCGATTCGATAAATATAAGTCTATTCTAGCTTGACAAGCTAGTGACCTTCATATAGTTAAGGGCGATGGGTTTGGAAGTGCAAGGTATGCGTATATCCTGCATGGATGGATCCGAATAGAGGGCACTTATAACATGACAGGGAAATCAGATAGGCGTATTCACCTTACGTCGGTGCAAGGGCGAGTGCGTCGATATTGGTAAGTCGTGCCACGAATCAACACGAGATTGCTTGCTTGCCTATTCAATTCGATAACATGCTTGCTATGATAACATGCTTTACGCTTTCGAATATGCCATGAAATTGACCCTAAGGAGAACATAGCAAGATCATAAGCTAAGTTGCATGATTCAACATAAATATTAAAATGTCGGTTTGGAAAGAAGATCTTTGCTTCAGTACATGTGAGGACGAACGTACTGATCCTCCACCAGCTTCATGCAGGGTGCAGGGAATGGATTGCTCGCGGCGAAGCGTTGCTTGAACGTGTTAAGGCTTGGAATGCCGAAGCGCATTGAAGCGTGCTATCGCATTGACGCTCGGACTACGCAGCTGGATTGATGCGGCCGAGATATAGAAGGCATGATGTATGGAACGGTGAAATCCTTTGTGGGCAAGAGAGAACCTGAGTGTTGTAGCCAATCTGGCATGTATTGTTAGGCTATCGAAAGCCTTTGTAATCTCTGTTTCGGATATCAATAAAGAGAATTTGTTTCGTATACTCTGTTTCCTTTCGTTGTTAAATATCGAATCAAAAGATAACCATTTGAGAACTTGTCATCTTGCCTTGTACGAGCGCAACTCCAGGCTCGTGCGGCATCATGCCCCCTGCGAGGACGATGATTCGAGTGATTCCGGGTCGGGGCGTGACAGTGGTCACATGCTCATCCTCCTAGATGTCGTACCTCAGTACGGGTACACTAAGTACGAATCCACCTCGACACTGAAAGTCTCAAATCTGGATTCATTCTTAGTGTAATGCAGCAAGCAGTCAATCGGTCCTAACCACGCTAAAACTACAGGCCAACTACCATGTCCGTGCTGGAAGATGAATGCACTGCCATATAACATGTAGAAGCGTGTAGCACCTCAGTGCATGCATAGAATAGCACCTCAGTGCACACGTAGGATAGCACCTCAGTGTACACATAGGATAGCACCTCAATGCACACATAGAATAGTACCAGTAATGGTACAAGTAGTCAAGTCAGGAACATGGTCAATCGGTCAATCACTTGGAGTCCTCTGCCCACATCGTGGCATGGATACCAGGTCAAGTACATTGTCAGGATCTCTACTATAGTAGCATCTCAAGTACACATGGGGGCCTACAGCTCTAACCATTAAGTCGGTCTACCTACCGGATCAATCTATCAATAGTCTTTCCATCTCCGATGGGATAAATATCATATCAGGAAAATACGATCACTTGGTACTAGGCTAATCACTAAAGACAATGCTAGGCCCTCTGGCTCATAAGAATCCTCCGAGTCATTGATCACAGGCTATCAGCAACTAAGTCTCCCAACTACCGGGATACAACAAAGGTACCAGGTTTTGGGCGCTTGGGAAGTTGAGTAAAAATCATATAATAATACCCTCGATATTCTCCTCGTTCCGCAAAATATTCGCGATCATCAAAATCCAAGAATCCACAGTCAGGTCCGATCGAATTAGAACATCATCAAAAGAAATAGCAACACGATCCAAGAGTCCACGTGAGTCTATCAATCAATATTCTCGAAACATACTCTCCATAGTACTCAATCCTATGAGATATCCAAAATCATAAATCCCGACACTTAGGACAACTATCGGTCCTAGCTGGCTAGACTAGGATAACTCCTACGAATGAATGGTCAGGGGACAAGAATATATTAACTAAATACCGTCGAAAAAGTGACAAGGATTGCATGAACCACTCTGGAGCAGATCCACAACCCTTAAACCAAACAAGGACCAGGTTTTGCAGACCGTCTCCCGAGTAGAACCGCGCTCCTTACGCTATCCGACGGACAAGACAGGTCAGGAGCTAGGCGACTAATCTAGTATGGAGTCTACCTAGCAGGCAATGGGATCAGGTATACTATACCAAGATGAACATGTACGTGTCCAGTCCAGCAAACCAAAGGAATGGTTCTGCCCAATCCTTCGAACCAAATTTCCGATCGAGAATTCTGGAAGAATCCGGTAGAGTCTCCTTTTTATTCTGGACGGGAGCACCCTACGAATTGGGGCTAAAATCCACTCGACGCAATCCGCCGTAGAATCGCAGGCTGAGAACACTAAGTCTCAGCTTCCAGCAGCGCTACCATGCGTACTGGAAACCAAACCACAGCCGAGAACACTAAGTCTCGGCCTCCAGCAGCACTACGATGCGTACTGGGTGCCAAGCCAACACATGCAACAAGAATCACCACGCAGGGCGCACCAAGACCCACAGTCATGTCCAAGCCGTAAATACGGTCACAGAAATAGTTAGCCAAGCCGTTACCCGACCGCGAGTCGGACACGGGACATACGGGGACAATCCGTACAAGTGAGTCGTGCTCGTCTCCTCGGAGGTGTGGATGACCCATCCGAGTTGTCCGATACGGTCTATCCCGGTATCGGACCAAGCTATCTTAAGTTATCATCATGGCAGTTCTACTACTAGGCTACACTAATCATGATTGCAATAAAATCCAGGAGAGAGGGCAAGAGCCGTCGATGAGCAAGGGATACTTGCCTAGAGGGCTCGGCTAGGTAAACAAGTCTTCGGCGATCTGGATCCAAGCTAGCACGCCCATCGAGGTCCTCAGAACACATAATAAATAATTATTAGAATTAAATAATAAAATAATAATAGGAAGCACGGGGGATGGCAGGAGGCTATACCGTACGGGTCCCATAAGAAGTAGAGGGATCTGGTACGGAAACTAAGACACGCAGACCGAAACGGCACGTAAATCGAGATGTACACGTATATCGAGATGAGCACAAGAATCGAGATGACTCGAGGATCGAGAGGAACAGAAGACAACGTGCACATAAATCGAGACGTGCACGTAGATCGAGGAAATCACGAATATCAAGATAGCGCACGAATTACGCGACACGCAAATCCAGACGTGCATGCGATCCGAGACGGCACAAGGACCGATACGACATGCAAGTCGGAGCGAGCACACAAATCGAGGCAACACAAGATACAATATGACACGTAAATCGATACGGCGTACAAATCGGTGTATGCACGTAAATCGAAGCGGCACGGGTCACGAAGTTGGCACAAAGGCCGAGACACAAAAATCAAGGCGGTGCACAAATCGAGATGGCACAGTGCCCGAGGCAGCGCGGGGCTCGAGGCATCCCGCTGTCCAAGGCAACACGTGGATCGGGGTGGCACAGGAACCGAGATAGCACATAAATCAAGGTGCATGTCCTGAGAAGCACGGAGAACGGGGGAACGTGCAAGTCAAGGGTGCACGCGGCCCGAGGAGAGCGCGACGCCCAAGGCTGCTGTAACGACCCACTCCGCCCTAGCGAAACGCCGATTCAAACGGCAAGTACAACGACTCAAACGAGCCGTCGACCCGAAGAGTTGGCATCGACCTGATGAAGAATCGATACAAGGCTTATATTGGCCCGTCAAGATGAATCCAGACTTAGAGTTTCAAAGGCACGCTCGGAGTATCGCTCGGCCGATACGAACATCGCTAAGGTGGGTGGCTCCGATGAACCCGTCTTTGCTTAGCCTAGACACATAACAATACGGACACTATCACGAGAATCGCTAGGTGATAACACCGTGCATGCTAATAAATGACTCAACGCACCTAGCTAAGGGAATAATCCCATCTTGTATGCTTGTATAGAATATGGAAAGAAACTTGGAAAATGTGAACTCTTGCACTGCGCTCCACGCTCGTGCTAAGGCACAAGCTTACGTTCAAGTCCCTTATGCGTTCAAACAATAGAAACAATGAATGGTTTACAACAATGAAATGGGAAGACTATCAACATAGTCGTTCCTAGTAGAGTTTAACAACATTGAAAGACTATGGGACCGATGGGTCGCCAAGGTGGCTCCCGCACTGAGAGCTGCGTAATGCTTGAATGAATGAATCAACGAATGAATGAATGAATGAATACGTGAATGAATCAATGAACGAATGAACAAGTGAAAGAAAGAAAGAAAAGAAAGAATACATGAAAGATAGGAAAGGAAAGAATGGTTAGCGACAGGTGTGACGGACACGTGCAACGGGGCTCGCTACCCGCGCTGCACGGACGCCAACCTGGTCGATAACGCATTATGGCTAAGGGTTAGCCTACGGCTCGGAGATAGCCGCTAAGTTTAAATGACAAGATAATACGAAATGGTCGTGGACAAACGGCACGGGCGATGGGGGGAATACCGTGGCCGTGTAGTGATTCTGCGGCACGGGCGTTGTGTGGAGTATACCGTGGCCGGCCTAGGCGGAATCAAAAACGGGGCTTACGGGCTGCCTGGGTGCGAGCTTGGGCACCGGGAGACGTAAGTGCAGGGTATTTCAAGAGACTTAACGGGGTGTACCAGCCATCACCCTACGCTAAGTTGAGAAATACCAAGGAGAAATGTCCAAAATAGCTTGTCAAGCCAGCGACCGGTGCATATAGATTAAGTGGACTTTGCTGGTGGCTATCCACGTGCAAGTCCTTGCATTGAAATCAAAGTAGTCTAAGTTAAATGAACAATCGCCTACTGAACGTCTTGAAATGTATCACACCAAATGATAATGAATACTTCGTACAATGAGTTAGAGAATACGCCTATGACACGCTAGAACCTGAGACATGGACACGCCCGTAACATTGAATGTTTACATGAATCATGTTAAGTTGAAATATGTGAATTATTGACTAACTTAGTTTACTTTGGACAGGGAAGGCCGGACGGTAAGTATGGGTAAGTCGTGCATGTATTTTCATGCGACACTTGAATTCAGCAACACAAAATAGGTCATGATATGTGCCATGAAATTGACCCTAAGGCAAGATTAGAAAGACAATGAATGATAGAGATGCACAAAAGTAAATGGAACATATTTGGTAATGATAGCATTGTGGGCGAGCTAGCCTCTCCACCAGTGCATAACAATGTACTGATAACCCCACAGTCTGCTTGCAGGAAGCAGGAAACGTCGGCGGGTGCGGAGCTTCCATCGAACGTGTTAAGGCGCGGAGCCAACTCCGGGACCTTGGGACGTTGCAAGAAGCTGAAGCACCATATACAGGACATAATGTATCGGAACATCGCCATGTATCATTCCATCTTGTAAGCCACTTGGCACGCCTTTTATGTTTCAGAGAGAGAGCTTGAGCGATTGGTAATATCGGCCTAGCGCCGCTTGTAAACTTCTTGAATATCAATAAAAGTGTTTGAATTCGCTTTTACTTGTGTTCATTTACTTTCTGCTACAAATGGGGACACTCTGTGCGACTCTGTGGCCTAGCTCAAATCGGCCGTTTCTGGACTTGGCCGTACACGGGCGCAACCTAGGCCCATGCGGCATCATGTCTTAGCGAGGACGATCGCTCCTACGGGAGCGGGGCATGACAGATTGGTATCAGAGCACGACTTTACGTCCTTGGACTTCATTCGATTTTTTCAGTTTTGAAAGCTCGGTTGGAAACAAAAGATGGGTACGCTCTCTCTCGTTGCGCCTTGGGATGTTCCATACAATAAGTCTAATATTTTTAAAAGCTCGTACAAGTACTCGGTTGAATGGGATCGATAGGTGACGGCCTTTGTGCCGAGCGTCGCAAACTTGACTCGATAGAGAACACATGCTAAGTTAATATGTCACGTGCGTGCCTGACTAGTCTTGCGTCGACCTAGCAAATGAGCGTGCAAACTCAAATATAGTCCACACGAGATGGTTATGCGGCACAACTTAGTCCGCATGTCGCACACCTCGACTTTTGGGTGCAATCGGGTTGCGAGCGATATCAAGTATCGCTCGATCGAGAACGAAGATACACTTTGAGTGTCTATCGATAGGAACGCTATCGAGTTAACGCTTAGGCGTACCCGAAAGATTGGCTTGGATTTTGAGGATTAGTGCGAACGACTTAGTACGTTGAGGCGACGTGAGCGATTACGCTAGAGATTCGCAGAACGAATCTGAAGGATGTCTTAGCGCATGATGCGAACGTGATTGAGGACTAGACCGTATGGCTTGAATCCGAGTGGTGTATGTGATAGGTTCGGAGAAGAATAAGAATGAGTGTCGATGACTAGTCGAGTGGCTCGAACCCTGAGTGGTGTATGGACGTCATAGAAATTGTTCGAGCGAGACTAAAGGATTTACGGATCGTACGAGTATGTCGGCAAGCGATGCGATCGTGCAAAGCCTTAGAACGTGTCACGCTTAGTTGGCCGTGACTTTAAAAGTCCCGAACGAGATGTCGCTGGACAACTTGTCAATGGGCAACACGAGTTAGAAAATGGTTCGGAACGATAAATGAAAATGAATGGTCTTGATCGAGGAAACTTAGATGATCGCGCGTACGATTTTGGATCGATTCAAATGAATTGTGACTTGAGTTTGAACAACGATCTTGAAACTAGCTTGAGGAATAGCAGTTGAACGTGATCTTGAATATTAAATAAAATTGTAGAATATCCAACTCGGACAACAGCATCAACACACGACTCGAAATCGGTTGCAAAGGAAGATCATCATGTTACGCATATCGTCGATGGTATTGAGGCGTATCAAAGATCGATATGCGATAACTCGGGGGTACTCTGACTCGGCGAATGACGATCGTGCAAATGTCATTGTTCCGTTGGATGCTATATTTGGGATGTTAAAAATGTGTCGAGGAAAAGATAGACTTGGCTCGAGGATTTTCTAGTTGAACGAAATGACGAATGGACTGTCGATCTTGGCTTGGATGAAAATGAAATGCTTGGATTTACTTCGACGATAACCCCAACGTCGACATGCTTGTCTTATACGAGCGCAACTCCAGCCTTGCACCTGTGTCGCACCGATTAGGGCGATCACTCCGCGTGAGCGCTGATATGATGATTCATACAGCGGGGGTGATTGAACTAGCATTGTGCGGCAATTTGTGTGCTTCGACTTGTGGTGACGCAAAGGTGAACTTGAGAATGACTCGGTGTGCTTGATGATTGAGCTTGAGGATTACGTAGGTCCAATCCGCGTATTGAGAATGAATTAGTCTAGACGCAAGCAAGAGTTACGCCCTGATGAGAATGATTATTCTACGGAAGCGTTGCATGGTGATTCATGAACCACCGTGGATAATCGGACTCGCGTGAGATTGGGGCGTAACATATTGTCAAAGCTAGATGAACTCGTGATCGAATACATGAATTGGTTAGAATGGATATGTGAACTATATCGATTTAGTGATTTGAATGGATTTGAATTTATTGTGGTGCACGACGAATGCCTTGATGCGAATAGGTGATCGTGCTCGATGTTTAGAAATCTGAGTGACGCAAGCTTGGATGGAAAATCCCGTACTACTGACTTTGGTTTGACCCTAGGATTGGGGTCAGTGTTGGCATTATTGTTGGGGAACTATGATTCCAATCCTGACATTGACTTAGCCTCGAAAAGATGGCCTAGCTGTTAGGCGAGACATCCTGTTTCATGAGTTATCAATCAAAAGATTGATCTTGGGGATTGACATGGATGGATAATGTGAATCACGAATATAGGAATACCCCTCACGAGATTCGGCTGATATGCATATATTTCAGGGACGCTTGAGTATGTGCACGATGCGACTCGAGTGAGAATGACAAATTTCTAGATCATGCGGCTTGGCTGAATGCATGTATTTTGGGGACGCTTGGAATGCGTGCACGATCCAGCCAAGTGATACATTGAGTTCAAGCAAG
This sequence comes from Iris pallida, assembly GCA_029216955.1. NCBI lineage: Eukaryota > Viridiplantae > Streptophyta > Magnoliopsida > Asparagales > Iridaceae > Iris > Iris pallida. Next base: position 3,538,234 of record JANAVB010014400.1, read on the forward strand.
ACTTGAGGAATAGAAGAGTGTCGAAGATCTTGAAATTGTGTTAAGTAAAAGATCGATACTAGTACGAGCGTGGCTCGGAATCCAAGAAACGTGTGAGCGGAGTGTGTGTGAACGACAATGAGATTGGCCCTAAACAAGTGAATGATATGGAATCGATATCGTGCAAGTAAAAGTTGGTATAACGAATTGAACCATTGATAGGAAGATGTACTCGATGATAGTGCAATACTTAGTCTTGAATAAGGACAAAAATTACTTAAACTTGGCCGACCCCGCTAAGAAGAAATCATACTGATTTCGTTGACACGAACGCTTGAGAAGCGAATCGGGTCATCTCAATGACCGAGATAAACGAAAGTGAGTTTGCCTCAACCCACGATCCGCGCACTTGATAAATTACAACGTGCCTCGTACGACCATTTTTAGTCCCATGACACGAAAAAATAGCAACCAAGATGAAGAAATACTTGAATTGAATAAGTGCCAACAACTCTAAAATGAATAAAAAGTTATTCAATAAAATCGACCAAACGTATGCGACACGGAACTTAGAAAAGTATCGAGCATGGTTCGATGCCATCGAACGATAGAGCCGTTCGATAGAATTGTCTAAAAAACACGACGACCGAGTTAAGGAATGGTAGGATGACCTGCACTCAGGAAGTCTCGAGGACGAGACTTATTTTGAGTGGTGTATTATGTAACGACCTGCTTCGCCCTAACGGAACGCCGATTCAAACGACAAGTACAACGACTCAAACGAGCCGTCGACCCGAAGAGTTGGTATCGACTTGATGAAGAATCAATGCAAGGCTTATATTGGCCCGTCAAGATGAATCCAAACTTAGAGTTTCAAAGGCACGCTCGGAGTATCGCTCAGCCGATACGAACATCGCTAAGGTGGGTGGCTCCGATGAACCCGTCTTTGCTTAGCCTAGACACATAACAATACGGACACTATCACGAGAATCGCTAGGTGATAACACCGTGCATGCTAATAAATGACTCAACGCACCTAGCTAAGGGAATAATCCCATCTTGTATGCTTGTATAGAATATGGAAAGGAACTTAGAAAATGTGAACTCTTGCACTGCGCTCCACGCTCGTGCTAAGGGACAAGCTTACGTTCAAGTCCCTTATGCGTTCAAACAATAGAAACAATGAATGGTTTACAACAATGAAACGGGAAGACTATCAACATAGTCGTTCCGAGTAGAGTTTAGCAACATTGAAAGACTATGGGACCGATGGGTCGCCAAGGCAGCTTCCGCACTGGGAGCTGCGTAATACTTGAATGAATGAATCAACGAATAAATGAATGAATGAATGAATACGTGAATGAATCAATGAACGAATGAACAAGTGAAAGAAAGAAAGAAAAGAAAGAATACATGAAAGATAAGAAAGGAAAGAATGGTTAGCGACAGGTGTGACGGGCACGTGCAACGGGGCTCGCTACCCGCGCTGCACGGACGCCAACCTGGTCGATAACGCATTATGGCTAAGGGTTAGCCTACGGCTCGGAGATAGCCGCTAAGTTTAAATGACAAGATAATACGAAATGGTCGTGGACAAACGGCACGGGCGATAGGGGGAATACCGTGGCCGTGCAGTGATTCTGCGGCACGGGCGTTGTGTGGAGTATACCGTGGCCGGCCTAGGCGGAATCAAAAGCGGGGCTTACGGGCTGCCTGGGTGCGGGCTTGGGCACCGGAAGACGTAAGTACAGGGTATTTCAAGAGACTTAACGGGATGTACCTGCCATCACCCTACGCTAAGTTGAGAAATACCAAGGAGAAATATCCAAAATGGCTTGTCAAGCCAGCGACCGGTGCATATAGATTAAGTGGACTTTGCTGGTGGCTATTCACGTACAAGTCCTTGCATTGAAATCAAAGTAGTCTAAGTTAAATGAAGAATCGCCTACTGAACGTCTTGAAATGTATCACACCAAATGATAATGAATACTTCGTACAATGAGTTAGAGAATACGCCTATGACACGCTAGAACCTGAGACATGGATACGCCCGTAACATTGAATGTTTTCATGAATCATGTTAAGTTGAAATATGTGAATTGTTGACTAACTTGGTTTACTTTGGACAGGGAAGGCCGGACGGTAAGTATAGGTAAGTCGTGCATGTATTTCCATGCGATACTTGAATTCAGCAACACGAGATAGGTCATGATATGTGCCATGAAATTGACCCTAAGGCAAGATTAGAAAGACAATGAATGATAGAGATGCACAAAAGTAAATGGAACGTGTTTGGTAATGATAGCATTGTGGGCGAGCTAGCCTCCCCATCAGTGCATAACAATGTACTGATAACCCCACAGTTTGCTTGCAGGAAGCAGGAAACGTCGGCGGGTGCGGAGCTTCCATCGAACGTGTTAAGGCACGGAGCCAACTCCGGGACCTTGGGACATTGCAAGAAGCTGAAGCACCATATACAGGACATAATGTATCGAAACATCGCCATGTATCATTCCATCTTGTAAGCCACTTGGCATGCCTTTTATGTTTCAGAGAGAGAGATTGAGCGATTTGTAATATCGGCCTAGCGCCGCTTGTTAACTTCTTGAATATCAATAAAAGTATTTGAATTCGCTTCTACTTGTGTTCATTTACTTTCTGCTGTAAATGGGGATACTCTGTGCGACTCTGTGGCCTAGCTCAAATCGGCCGTTTCTGGACTTGGCCTTGCACGGGCGCAACCTAGGCCCGTGCGGCATCACGCCTTAGCGAGAACGATCGCTCCTACGGGAGCGGGACGTGACAGCTGCACACTGCCCGAGCAGCGAGGGGCCCAAGGACGACCCGCCACTCGAGGCTGGCGCGGCCAGCGTGGCTCGGCGGTGACGATGGTCGCCATAAAAGGAAAAAAGGGGGAAACGGAGGAGCTCGGGGCTCGGCCAGGTCGCGGCGGCTCCGGGCGGAGGAGGAGACAGAGAGAGAGGGGAGGCCGGAGGAGAGGATCACCGGCGTCGGTCGGGCCCTAGCAGAGGGGACGAACGACAGCAGCGGCAGCACAGCCAAGTCGGGGCGGCACGGGCTGCTGGAGAAGAAGTAGGGAGGAGATGGTGGTGCGGTAGTCGCAGAGGAGGGAGGGCCGCGCTGGAGGGTGGCCGGAGGAGAAAGGGAGTAGTGGTGGTCAGAAGTGGTGGTGGGAGCAGTGGAGGCAGTGGCGACGGTAGCTGTAGAATTAGTGGTGGCGGTGGCTGTGGCCGATGGCGGTGGCAGCTACGATGGTGGGAGCAGTGAAGGAAATGGCGGCAATGATGGTGGTGGTGGAAGATGGTGGTGGCGCTCCGGGCGGCCGGAGGTCGGGAAGAGGCCGGGAGAAGAGGGGAGATCGGGAGAGAGAGAGAGAGTTGAGCGAAAGAGTGGGAAAGAGAGAGAGGAAAGGAAATTTGGGGAAAGGGGGCGGCTGTGAGCTGAGAGGAGAGTGAGAGTTAGGTTAGGGTTAGGGTTTTCTTTTGGGAGGGTAGATATAGGGATTAGTAATAATAATAAATAACAATAATAATAATAATAATAATGATGATGACATTAATAATAAATAGAAACAATTTAATAAAATCTAACCATATTAACTCCAATAATAATAATAAAATAATATTGATAACAATTCAATGGGAACAATAATCAAATGTCAGGCCTAAACAAGTAAGGCCAGCACAAGTCCGAAAAAATAAATAAAATTTTAAACAAATACAAAATTTGAAAATAACCCATATACGATCATATACCTATTATCAAAATAGGGATATGACATTGGTGATGTTTATTTCAGTATCCGGCGACGTTCGTGGAGACCCCTATGTTGCTACCTTTCTTGGACTTGACGTTTTGTCTGCAGGATATCATCGGCTCACTGCTTCACCCCAGGCAAGATACCCTGCCATACTTGTACTGTTTACATTACACATATCTATCCTTGTACTATTAGTTGATGACACTGGTAGTGTGTATCCATGGATGACTTGGGTGTTACCGATGATGGCATCGATGTTATGGGCGTGTGTGTGTGTGACTTAGAGTTAGTAGACATACCCGACATGGTGAAGTTATCCTGGATAACTTCATGATTGACACGAGATATTACACGGTACCTTGAGTGAGAGTCATTGTGTTGGCACGAACTTTCGTATCCGACTGATCATCGGTGCGAGCGGTTCGTGTGTCGGTACATATAGAGTTAGATGGTGTCTAGATTAGAGACTTGCATTGAGATATGGATTGTCTGAGTCGTGGATACGACTTGTACATTTCCTGGGACGGAGAAGACAACCAGCAGGTGTATGAAACGGACAGTTACATTATTTTATGTTAGCCTCAGGGGTGGCCCGATTATGGGCATGGGCCCTTACTAGTGGGTATATCCGGCAATGGCCACTAGCTGCGCGCTAGGTTCGATCGGGAGGTACGCTAGTATTGAGCTACTCGGCTCGTGATCCGACGCTCGGCCCGTGTTCCGATACAAATCCTTCGGCTCGTGATCCGATGTCGGCCTGTGCTTCGACGAAATTATTATTCACCTACCCATACGTTCCAAAGTTGTCTTCAACATGCATTCACATAGACTGGTTAGTTCGTATACCCATGTCGGACCGTACTATGGAACAGTGTCCCATCATGGACTGGTATGCCTCCCACTGATCAGGATTGGTCAGAGGTATGGTTTATTGATCGATGACTGGATATTGGGCCAGGTTATGATTCAGGTTGCCCATTTATATTTAGTTCACATTATGGCATGTATCTCTGTATCTTGTTACGTCCCTCTGAGGACCTGGTGATCTCTCCAGGTATTCGTTGAACGGTTAGTACATAGTAGCTGGCTGGTGATGCATGATGCACCGAGGTCTTAGGTATATATTTATATTGTGTTCTGGCATATTCTATGTATTCTTTCCAGCTTATATCCTCACCTATATTTGCTTCATACTGCTATGTAGCCTATTATTACCAAGCTTATTCCTTTTGTTCGAACATGTATATTACTGGGTGGCTAACTTTAGTATATTATGTTCATTCTTGGTATTCATTTTATTACTGTAGATTGAGATGTAGATGATCAGTTACTCTTAATTACCCCTTTATAGCGGAGTACGTCCAGGGTAAGTCCATTAAATTGGGAACTTATCCTATATCGTATTAGCTGGCATGATCACGCCCCTCATTTTCGTGCGTCAGTTCATGTCGGTCTTCACTTTCTGCAGTAACTTCCTCCAATTAACCTCCATCCCTCGACAATGATGAAACGGTAACCTATCTTGATTCTGTTATTATAGTAGATGTCTTAGTATTATATTATGTGACTTTATCTTGATTCTGTTACATTCTTCAGATACTAGATACGATAAGAACATATACTACACCATATGTACAGAACATAGATGATTCACACTAATGTATGCTAGAATGAATTTTGGTTGTGTTCTGAGCCATCCGTTCTCACACTTGTCAAAAAATTGAATATAACCTTTTTATCTACTTTCGAAAAAATCGAATATAACCTTTTTACCTGCTTTCGAAAATGTGTTCTGAGCCATCCGTTCTCACACTTGTTTCTTTTCTGGAATTATAAAACATATATGAATTATACATTGAGTGTCAATCTTTGCAGAATTATCTTAAAATGGATATGAATTACTATCTGCAGAACCGTTTGTGGATGTACAATCGTCATCCTGATGATATGTGCGGTGTACGGGATAAATTTATACATGGTGTGTTCTGAGCCATCCGTCCCCACACTTGGCAATTAAGCATGTAAAATATATTGTTGAAGAACAATACTTTATATTAGTCATATGATATATTATACCTTTATAGTATTGTATCAGTATTAGAAAGATGGACCTTATATGATATATTATACCTTTATAGTATTGTATCAGTTTGGCTTGTCCCGATCCGATAACGACCGATACCCGATACTGACCAATACCGACGTTGGGGATCTTTTTTCCGATTAATTCGACAAAGAAAATTAAACTAAAAAGACAAATCACAAGGGTTTAGAGCGTACTAAGGTTGTAAAATCATGTTAGAAAAGAAAAATCATTCTATTATATGTAAACCAATCGGGTAATAATGACTACTATTTCATTTAATTTCAAAAATACTATTACGTATAAAATATATGTTTTTAAATGTAAATCATTTATTAATAATTATTTGTTTTCCAATACCAAAAAATACTATACTTCGATCTGAAACCACCGATACTACCGATATCGCCGATACTCATAGGAATAGTATGATACCTTTTCCCATACCTATATGTTGTGATTCTGACTGGCTGTCACGACCCGCACCCACTGTGAGGGTACGAGAACGTAACAACGCCCAGCCTACGCCGCAGTATCGGCGGTAGAACGCTGTCCTAGGTCAACATACATGTAGCAATATAATACTAAGCAGTTTATACTCCCTGAATGGGGGTGACATAGCAGTAAATGAACTCAATCACAACTAAAGAAGAAGAAAGCACGATATGATATAGAACTCAAGGAAATACAGAAGATAGAATAGTCTAAGATAATATCCCAGCAAATATCCAGAGTACATATCTCAGCTACTGAATATGAAAGAATATACACAACCCCAAATCTCAAAGACAGAAATAAAGTCTAACTACTAGTCTCAAGACAACATAAGTAAGGTAAAGCCTAACTAAGCTAGTCTAGGCAGTAGGGTAAAGTCGTCAGCTAGAGCTGTCCTGCAAAAGGTATCCGCACAGGCCTCCTCCTCGTCCTCTGTAATATTTTTAACAGGTCCAGTCAGGACAGGAGCGAGCACAATACATCTCAACAGTTCATAGCGGGTTAGAAAATATAATCATGCAGTAAAGTAAGATATAGATACTGAAGAAATACAGTATGTAAACAGAGAGAGAGAACTGTAATAGAAATATCTACTATAAGTAAAGAGCTACCAGTGACTAGTGATTTAGAGTACAAAGTCGACATGTGAACGGCTTGATTTGTACATGGCTATACTAAAGAGGCGTACATGGCTATTCTACTTTGGAATTGTTCACATGGCTATTTATACTCTTCCGTACCCCCAATTAATACCCAAGGATCCAACCAGGTTATGTTATGATTCTATGTAACAGCCCTCGAAGGGTGGTAAGCCCCCAAAGGGTGATAAGCCCCTGAAGGGTGATAAGCCCCCAAAGGATGATAAGCCCCCGAAGGATGGTACGTAGTAGTCCCATAAATGGGATAAGGATTCAAAGAAGGCTCTGTGATCATATGGGTATATATCACAAGTGATCAAAGAACCAAAGAAGCATAGTGATACGCCATGTAAGTAAAACGCACAGAACATAGAGTACCCCGATGCTCCCTGAAGGGATAACATCTCAAGAAGGGATCCATATAGTATTAATCCGTGTGACCAACGTGACAGTATCAAGTAAAGTAATTTAATGCAGGAAATAATTTTAAGCAGGATATAAAATGATCATAGAATGTACTCGCCTGTATCTGAGTGTCCGGATGAAATGTACTGTCCGAGGAGAGGTGTCTGGCTCCTAATCAGAACAACACAGGTCACAACAAGTCTAAAATAATATAATGAAGTCCTACTATGCATTCTACATGATTCTAGGTCAATCTAGGCCAAAGTCAACTCTTGGTCAACTTTGGTCAACCCTAGAAGTCAAACTAGGTCAAATATGGTCAAACTAAGTCAAATAGTCTATACTAGTCTAACTAGTCCATTCTAAGTCTAACAAGACTACACAAGTCTAATCTAGGCCCTAAACTGGCACACAGATAGGCCATATGCTAAGTGACTAGGCCATAGGCTAATTAGGCAATACCATGCCTAATGAACCAACCAAACCATAACATTACACACATGACAATATGTCTATATTTAATACACACATAGATATAACTATATAATCTAATATAGGAATACATATATTGCATCTCACATATATATTTATACAATCTAAAATAGAAGTACACCTAAACATACATACACATATTATCTATATATACATTAGACAATTATATACATGTACATATATATTGGGATAGGAAGGGAATCTGGTGTACATGTGTGTGTGTGTGTTAGTGAAGGCTAGAGGGTTCAATGTGTGTGTGGAGCAAGTGTGAGAATTTCTGGAAACAGGAAACAGTGGCATGTGTGTGTGTGTGTGAAGCACTTGTGTGTGTTAGGCATGAGATTACAAGAGTGTGTGTCAAGAGGGTGAGGAAACATGTGTATGTGTGTGCTAGTGAGAGTGTCAAGAGGGTATGATAACTTGTGTGTTAGGCATAGACACTTGGGTGTGTGTGTGTGTTAGTGAGAGACATGGCATGTGAGAGATACATCCTGTGAAATGAAGACAGTGCAATGAAATGGAAATCATTTGGCATGAAGGAATATCAGTGAAGACTATAGTGTTCTTGTGTGCATTTAGAAAACAGTGATATAGGAATTACATAATGCAGAACAGTGAACATAGGGAACAGTCCAGTTCAGCCATAGGGATTTACATTAGTGTGAGCTAACATTAGATGGTGTGTGAGTACAGGAATCAGTGAAAACATTGAGTATACCAAGCTGGAAATCAGTGAACCAATGCATATGTGTAGCAGGAAAAACAAGATGTAAAGGGAATCAAATACATTTACAGGTTTTAGGAAAATCTGACAGGAAACAGGGAAGCATCTATGTGAAATCAGTGAGTATTATCCTATTCCAGTATTGACAGTACAAGGAATTCAATATTGACAGTAAAACATGAATTAACATTCATCTATCTCAGTAAAATAGAAGAACAATCTCAGTTCAGACCAAACATTCATTTCCAGTTCAAAAACAAAACCCAGGCATTGACAGTTCAGAAATCGCATAGACAGTCTAACATGAAATAGGCATTCACTTAAATCTCAGTTAAAAGGCAATACAGTATATTAAGAAGGAATAACCTTCAATCCAGTTTACATGAAAGAAGGAAAGGGACCCAATTCAGTTACAGTAAATCATTTCAATATCCATTCGAAAAGGGAAAGGAAATTGATACATTTACAAATCAGTCAACAGTGCAGTGCATATGTGTGTGTGTTCTTAGTGTCCTGTGCGTGACAGTGAGCATGAAGAGGTGGTGTGTGGTGTTATTTGTGAGGGGAAGACATGAGTGAAGAGAGTGTTACATGTGTAGGAAAACAGTGAAAAGGATATCTCAGATTTATAGAAGAGCTCAGGTATATAGGAATTTAGTATAGTGTAGTGAATAGGCAATGTGAATACAAATTAGTGGAGTTAATACACTGTGCGAACCTGGAAAAAAAATAGGAATACATCTCAGTTATTAAGAACTATTCTCAGTTAAAGAATGGAAGGGAAACAAAGTCTGGTTTTCAGGATTTGAAATCACTTCTCAGTTTAAATAGGCAATCAATCCTATCCATTCGAATCCAACACAAATGCTCAAATTCCATTCCCAACTCAAAAGCCCATATTCGAATGCAATATTGTACTAATATGGATTAACAAACCTGTGAGAGTGATTCACAGTTGAAACATCTGTAAGAACTGGAATTAAAGATGGGAACTAACAATTCAGAATTTGAAAGGAACACTGTGTATCAACATAGTATCAGTTAACCTGTCATTGCCCAAATTCGAAACCAACCTAATACAATGTGTGAAGTGCACAAGTTTGTGGGTGGAAATTAGTGTGAAAATTGTGTGTGACAGGGAATGAAATCAGTGAACAAGGAAACTGAGAATACATCTCAGGAAAAAATAGGAAGGGAAATCAGTTCCCAGTCCTGCATTCGAAGACCAACATACAGCCCAATTTCTTATACTCAAACATATAGCCTATTCTAATTAAGCAATCCTGCAGTAAACACAAACTAAAATATGTGGGGATCATTATAACTCATCAAAAGGAATCAGTTCAAAGAAGAACATGAAACCAAATTCCTGAGTTTTCATCAAACCAATTTAAATCGAACCCCATGTCCAATATCCTATTCTCAAATGTAAATATCAACTAACATAGATTAACAACATGTCTAGGAATCAAATCTAGCATTTAAATCACAATTTAAACCATTTAAACTAGGAATAAATCACCGGAAGAATAACAGGAACATACACGCACAGTGTACGACCAATGCACACACGATTCCGTGTCCGACACGACACGAGGACCCACGAAACTTTGGGAGCCTCGTGTCAGTCATGGACATGATACGTGTGTCAAAATTCGTGAGCCAAAATGGCGTGTGCTCAGAGCAATGCCACCCGAGCAACAGGGCATGCTTCCTGCCCCCGCACACGCGACCACGTGTCCGTGTGTCTGTGGGGACTCAACCCGATACTAATACATGCTCAGAACACAAAAAACACGTAAGCGAGAGTAAAGCCTAATTTCCTATTCAAATAGAATCCTAAAATTAGGTCGAAATGTCCTTTGGGACATTTCATCAAACACCTAGGTCTATAGGCTGATACGTGTCCATTTAGGACACGAAATGGACACAAAACCTAGGTCTATGCATACCTACAGTTAGGGTAGACCTAGGGCTTTCCAAATATGCAAAGAAACTAGAAATTTAATGGAGTTTACATTGATTTACCTATTGGTGTCAAAATGCAAGAAAAGCCTCAAATGGGGGGTTTCCTCTTGCTAGCAAACTTCTCCAAATTGGTAAGAATCTGAGAAAAATAAATAACAATAGCAAGAACACCTCATCTAAAACCCATTGCAATTTGTTTGAGGGAAAATAGAGCTAAAATAGAATTTCTAGGGATTTTTGAAGATGGAGGCTCACCTCTTCCAAAACTTGAGAAATTCTAAGGAGGCTAGCCCTAATGGAGGAGATTATTTATAGGGGGATTCCCAAGGCTAGTGTTGGCTGGCCACTAATGTATTAGGGTTAGGTTAGGGCTAAAGGATTGGGCTTAGTCATTAATCAATGGTTCAAATCACAAGTCATGACTTGTGTCTAAATGCCTTCTATTCTAACTTGGGTTTAAATGACTAAACCATAGGTTAACTCTAGTCTAACTAGGGTTACATAACCTAACCAAGTCCAAACTCAACTAGGGTTAGCTCCTAGGTTGGTCTACCATGGTCATTGCTAGTCAAAGTCAACCTAGTCAACCCTCATTCAAACAATTCCAAAATAAATTCTAAAAATTCCCATAAATTCAAATAAATTATAATAAATTCAAATAACCCTAAAATTTCAAAAATACCCTAATCACATGGCTAGGCTCTAGGGTAGACAGTCTCTACTGTTCACTAGCAAAATACCAAAAATCATAAGTCATAAATTTAAATAGTTTAAAAATAATTAAAAATCACTAAAAATCATAATATGAAATAAATATCATTAATAATAATTATAATTACAAAATTTCAAAATTATTCTCTTCTGGAAAACTGGATGTTACACTGGCTTTGCAGAATCTTTGACAATTGGAATATATTATACTATCTATGAAAGTTTCTATGGAAATGAATGTTCTGTCTTGAACATATGTGGAGAGTTATGAATCTCCTACATTTTATAATTTAAAACCTATGAGTCTTACTATTCTACAAAATGAGATCCTCATAATCAAAACTGATGTGGTTAGCCATTGGCCTTAATTTTTAGTTCAACTTCTATAAGGAATTTGTATTAATCTACGGTACGACATGGTGATCAGGACATAGTCCCTGCAGCCATTCGACTGGCGAGGCAGTAATTGTAGCCGTAGATAAAGTTGACTGTCCTCCGACTTCCATTCCTCGACAACGATGATACGACAACCTATCACTATTTTTTTAGTAGTAGATGATGTCTTAGTACTACATTATGTGGGTTCATCTTGATTCTGTTATATCCTTCAGATACTAGATTCGATAAGAACATATACTACATCATATGTACATAACATAGATGATTCACACTAATGTATGCTAGAATAAATTTTGGATTGTGTTCTGAGCTATCCGTTCTCACACTTGGCAAAAAATCGAATATAATATTTTTATCTGCTTTCGAAAATGTACTCAAACGAAATGATGGTTCCTTTAGTTAGCTTGCTTATGTTATAATTATATTCTTTGTGATATCGATCTTACCAGATGGCACCCATGACCCGAGCAGCGGCACGTCGTTTGAGGGAAACACTGAATGCTGAGGTGGCTCCTCCTACTGTTAAGGAGGAAGTGGTACCGGTAGCTAGTGAGACTGAGAGTTTTATTCATCCAGCACCTGCAGTGGACTGCATCTCTCCTGGCACCGTCGATCCCACTTTTTCGAAGTGGTTGCGTGATCGTATCACTGAGCGTTTGCGTGAGCTGCGTAGTCATCATTAGTGTAGTATAGTTTTTTGGATATATTTTTTGTTGGACTATTAGTACTTATTACCAGCTGTACTTGCTTTATGGATATATTTTGTATTGGACTATCTACTAGTTTGTTTCCTTTTTGGAATTACAAAACATATATGAATTAGTACTGTGTCAATCTCTGGATTGTATCTCCAGCTCCAGCTCCATTTGCATTCTGGATTCTGTATTTTTTTAATTTAGCGACGTTCTTAGCGACGTTCTTAGTGTCGCTATTACGTAGTGATGTTTATGAACATCGCTAATAACGTCGCTAAATTGCTGACGTGGCAAAGAATCTTTTCTCACCACATCGTTGCCAAAACGTCGCTAAAATGTCGTTAAATGGCGACAAACGAACGTCGCAAATAACGTCGTTACTTAGCGACGATTGTAACGTCGCCGTAGCGACGTTTTGCGACGTTTTACCGATTAGCGACACGCTTTTTTTCGTCGTTTCCAAAACGACGCTAGAAACGTCGCTAACTTAAATTAGCGATGTTTTGGTCAGCATTAGCGACGTTTACAAATATCGCTAATCTGATAGATTCTGGTAGTGAATGGGCTGGATGACAAAGTCAAATTCGAGTTGGGTTGGTTCAAGTTTGGTAAAAGAAGTCGATTCAATCTGGTTTAACCCAATACTGTAACGAATTCAGGCTGGATTTGATTTCCAGACCCATAGTTAATAGGGGTGAGCATTATTCGATTTTGGACCGAAAATCGAACCGAACCGAATAAGAGATTGGATTCAATTTTAGAAAAAATCGATTCGGTTTCGGTTTTGAAAATACTAAAGTTACTTATTCGGTTTTAGATTTTGGGTTTCGATCCTAAATCGAATAAGACTTATACAATTATGTAAATATCCTCAATTTTATGTATATTTTGTGATAAAAAATGTGTATGTGTTTTGAAACACAACTTTCATAGTTTAACAACTAGTCCAACTTTGTGCTCATTTTTTAAATTTAACAAATGTGTGTATAAAAATTATAATTTCTAATACAATTTAACCACAATTTCAATTTTGGCCCGACCTATTAAATAATATAAATTGTCCAACCAAACAAACCGAAATGGTTATTCGATTCGGTTCGATTTCGGTTTTGGCTTATTAATTCGATTCGGTTTCGGTTTGAATTTTTATAATTTTTGTTTATTAGGTTTGACTATTTCGGTTCGGTTTAAACTGAACAAACCGAATGGTCACCCCGGGTAGTTAGAGCTCAATATCTAATATAAACATATGTGACTAAGAAGATATGGTTTTTTTTTTTTACAAAATTATTTTAGGATTTTCACGATTTATTTCATTTCAATCTATACCACTTCTGTATCATAATACCCAACATAGTATTAGAGTCATGTGATTTATGATCATTGAAGGAGAAGAGATCAAGCCGACATTCTCTTTGAATACATCTTCACTCGTTGAAGTTACTGTTACAAGATGTAGAAGAATATGAAAGAAGAAGAAGAAGAGTCCTAGCTTAGTAGACGGGAGATTATCGTTCTCTTCTTCCAATGGATACAATGCAATACTATTCTATAGGTGAACATTTATGTTTGCCAGATCTGAGCTAACCAAGTGCGAAACCAAAATTTGAGTTCGGGTGGACAAGAATGGACTAGGGCAGTAGGGTGAGCTAGATGCAGACTGAGGTAAAAAATATATAATAAAAAATGTTTTTTTTGGGAGGGGGATGGCTACATGTCCTACATGGTCTCTCCTATGGAGGTGACAGGTTGACAGTCGAGCCAGCTCCAAGCCTAAGCCACCTAGGCATGGGCCTAGTGACCCAAAAATGTAGAAGGCCCCCAAAAATGAAAAATAAATCAGTAAGGATGACCCAAATATTTTCGTATTGAAAAATCTTTTTGGGCCAAATTCAATTGATTTTAGTATCCAAAATGCATTTAAAAGGGTATTGAAAATTTTGGGTTTTCACCAAGTTTGACGTTTTTTTTTTTTGGAACTAGTTCAATTAAAGTATGCCAAGGCATTAAAAACATTTCTCTTGAACAAATTCTTTGAGGAGAATCAATCTATTGAATTTTTCTTGAAGAATGCTAAGAGTAATGACGACTTTGAGACAGATAAAATGAGAGACAAATATGACAAGTATTGAGAAGATATTGAGAACATGAATATAATTATCTTTATTGCATCACCTTTTTGTTACCGTCAAAAGATTCCATATGTGGAATGGTGGATATATCAACTATATGATAAATCAAGAGGTGATACTATGATGGAGAAGAGGTGAAAAAGGTTGGCTTCCAGTAAATTCTTTCTGTTGGGGGCCTTTGTAAACTCTAGGACCAATCTGGATGCTCGATCAGGTTAAGGAAAAGTTGCACCGAGAAATGAAATCCATGGCCTCCAGACTTGTTCATGCACTACTAAAATCTGCTCAATTGGCGACATATATTTAGCGACGTTCGATTAACGTCGCTAAATTCTGTACATTAGCGACGTTTTATATAAACGTCGCTAATAGTCGCTACTAGCGACGATCTAAGCGACGTAACAATGACGTATATTAATCACATGACCCAGTCGTCGCGAAACGTCGCTGGGACGTCGCAAATAGCGACGAATTTAGTGACGGTAGTGTAAGCGTCGCTAAATTCTAATTATATTCCCGCCCCAACGTTTCATTTCTCCCCATTTTCCTCTCTCACTCTCTCTCCTTCCCCCCTTCGGCGCTCTCACTCTCTCCGACGGTGACTCCCACTCTCTCCGGCGAATCTTCTCCCTCTCCGGTATGTGACTCTCCCCCTCCCTCTCTCTCTCTCTCTCTGTCTGTTTTGGTTGTTGGTGGTTTGGGGGGGTACGGGTGGCTCGGAGGGATGTGCAGGGGGGATGCGGGTGGTTGAGGGTGAGTGGGGGTGGCTGGGGGGTGGGGCAGGGGGGACGAGGGCGGCTGGGGGAGGGGAGCTAGGGTTAGGGTTCAGGTTAGGGTTCATTTCCCATTCGGCGCTCTTACTCTCTCCGGCGCTGTCACTCTCTCCGGCAACTCTCCTCCCCCCCTCCGGCGCTCTCACTCTCTCCGGCGCTGTCACTCTCTCCGACGACTCTCCTCCCCCCTCCGGCGCTCTCACTCTCTCTTCTTCTCCCCCTCTGGTGCTCTCACTCTATCCGGCACTGTCACTCTCTCCGGCGACTCTCCTCTCTCTCCGGTACGTGGTACTCTTCCCTTCCCTTTCTCTCTCTCTCTCTCTTCGGCTATTTTGGTTGTTGGTGGTTGGGGGGTGCGCGTGGCTCGGAGGGAAGGGCAGGGGGGATGCGGGTGGTTCGGGGGTGAGTGGAGGGTGGCTGGGGGGGTGGGGCAGGGAGGACGAGGGCGGCTGGGGGAGGGGAGCTAGGAGTAGGGTTCGGGTTAGGGGTGGGTATGTGTGGGCGGCTGGGGGAGGGGAGCAGGAGGGAGGGGAGGGTTAGGGTTCGGGCTAGGGGTGGTGTAGGGGGGGCTTGGTCAGGGGCACCGATAGTGCCAAAAAATCTGATAATTTAGTAATAATTATTTGTTTTCCGACACCGAAAATGTGATACTACGATTCGAACGCACCGATAGTACCGATATTTGTAACAAATAGTTTTGTTGGTTGGTTAATTGGTAACATGGTGATCGGGACATATAGTCCCTGCAGCCATTCGACTGGCGAGGCAGAAACTATGGTACGACATGGCGATCAGGACATAGTCCCTGCAGCCATTCGACTGGCGAGACAGAAACTATGTAGCCATAGATAAAGTTGACTGTCCTCCGACCCTCATCCCTCGGCAATGATGATACGACAACCTATCACTATATCTTATATAGTTGTAGATGATGTCTTAGTATTACATTATGTGAGTTCATCTTGATTCTGTTACATTCTTCAGATACTAGATACTAGATTCGATAAGAACGTATACTACACCATATGTACAGAACATAGATGATTCACACTAATGTATGCTAGAATAAATTTTGGGTTGTGTTCTGAGCCATCCGTTCTCACACTTGGAGAAAAATTGAATTTTCTGTATTTTATCTGACGCACAAATATCGCTCGAGTGAGCCAAAGGCATGCAGCCACTTCCCTCCCTCCATTCCCCCTTTCCCTCTCTCATGCTATCAACGTCACAACTTTTCCAGTGTTGCTCCCTCTAATGATGATGAACACAAAAATCAAAGACCCCCCTCTCCTTTCTCACTCTTCACAGTTCTCACAACAGGAAGGATCAGTGCTTTCTAGTTCTCTTCCATCCATCCATTCCTCCGTTCTGATCAAGTCTCTTCCTTCTCCTCTAATCCACCATGGCTCTGGACCCATCTGCTCTTTCCTACTTCCCTTTTTTTATATGACTCTCTCAGCCACATATGATATCCAGCTCAAGTGTAGAGGCGGGAGAGAAGAAGTGGACAGGAATAGGAGGCCGGAGAAGCAGCACAGCCGGCGGCATGACCTGGAGGAAGTACATAGGTTTTCTTCAACATCCGTAGGAGAACTATAAGGATATATCTTTTCACAACATGTCACCTTGTCAAAGACCCTTAATGTGAATATCATGTTACCGCGGTGTCGGAAGACTAACATGTTATAATTTTCTAAGCCGTGTGCTTTGACATCGGAGAAAAGAGTTGGAAGGATTATGTCAAAGCACACGGCTTAGAAAATTATGACATGTTAGTCTTCCGACACCACGGTAACATGATATTTACATTAAGGGTCTTTGACAAGGTGACATGTTGTGAAAAGATATATCCTTATAGTTCTCCTACAGATGTTGAAGAAAACCTATGTACTTCCTCCAGGTCATGCCGCCGGCTGTCCTGCTTTCCCGGCCTCCTATTCCTGCCCACTTCTTCTCTCCGCCTCTACACTTGAGCTGGATATCATATGTGGCTGAGAGAGTCATATAAGAAGAAGGGAAGTAGGGAGGAGCAGATGGGTTCAGAGCCATGGTGGATTAGAGGAGAAGGAAGAGGCTTGATCAGAATGGAGGAATGGATGGATAGAAGAGAACTAGAAAGCACTGATCCTTCCTTCAGTTTTTTCGTTGAGGATACTGAGTTTGTACGTATTTGCGAATATTGAGTTGGTTTGTTGAGGATATTATATATTGACATTGTTCGTTGCGGATAGAATTTTTTCTTTATATTTTTTGTATATTCTGGAATGTATTGTGCGTGCCAGTGTTGAGTGTTCCACCGAAGGGGTCGACGAAACCAGGGATTGGATTTTGTATTTTGTATTCTGTATTTTGGCTCAGGCTCCAGCTCCATTTGCATTAATCTACGGTACGACATGGTGATCAGGACATAGTCCCTGCAGCCATTCGACTGGCGAGACAAAAACTATGTAGCCGTAGATATATAAAGTTGACTGTCCTCCGACCCTCATCCTTCAGCAATGATGATACGACAACCTATCACTATATCTTATATAGTAGTAGATGATGTCTTAGTATTACATTATGTGAGTTCATCTTGATTCTGTTACATTCTTCAGATACTAGATACGATAAGAACATATACTACACCATATGTACAGAACATAATGATCCACACTAATGTATGCTAGAATGAATTTTGGGTTGTGTTCTGAGCCATCCGTTCTCACACTTAAATAGATATGAATTAGTACTGTGAGAGCGCCGGAGAGAGTGAGAGCGCCGGAGGGGGGGAGGAGAGAGAGTGAGAGAGTAAAATGGGGGAAAATAAATTGGTGGGGGAATATAATTAGAATTTAGCGACGTTCATACTAACGTCGCTAAATTAGTCGCTATTAGCGACGTCATAGCGACGTTTCGCGACGACTAGCTCATGTAACTATGTAGCCGTAGATGAAGTTGACTGTCCTCTGACCCTCATCCCTCGGCAATGATGATACGACAACCTATCACTATATCTTATATAGTAGTAGATGATATTTTAGTATTACATTATGTGAGTTCATCTTGATTCTGTTACATTCTTCAGATACTAGATACTAGATTCGATAAGAACGTATACTACACCATATATACAGAACATAGATGATTCACACTAATGTATGCTAGAATGAATTTTGGGTTGTGTTCTAAGCCATCCGTTCTCACACTTAAAACACATATGAATTAGAATTGTGTGTCAATTTTTATTTTTGTATTTTCGGCGAACCCAGGGATTAGATTCTGTATTTTGTATTTTGACTTTGTACGTATTTGGGGATATTCAGTTTTTTCGTTGAGGATACTGAGTTTGTACATATTTGCGGATATTGATTTGGTTTGTTGAGGATATTATATATTGACATTGTTCGTTGCAGATAGTATTTTTTCTTTATATTTTTTGTATATTCTGGAATGTATTGTGCGTGCTGGTGTTGAGTGTTCTACCGAGAGGGTCGGCGAACCCAGGGATTGGATTCTGTATTTTGTATTTTGTATTCTGTATTTTGGCTCAGGCTCCAGCTCCAGCATCATTTGCATTCTGGAACCTTTTTTTTTATTATTTTAATTTAGCGACGTTTTTAGCGACGTTAGTATTCGTCGCTACATTTTTGCGACGTCAGTAAATGTCGCTAAAAGCGTCGCTAAATGCTGACGTGGCACCAAATCTGATGTCAGCTCGTCATCGCCAAAACGCCGCAAAACTGTCACTAAACTGCGACCACGCGATAACGTTGCCTTTTACGTCGCTGATTAGCGTCAAAGAACAAACGTCGCAAATGACGTCGCTAATTAGCGACGTTAATAACGTCGTGAAATGGCGTCGCCCTAGCGACGTTTTGCGACGTTTTCTCGTTTAGCGACACGTTTTTTTCGTCGTTCCTGAAACGTCGCCCTAAACGTTGCTAAATTGATTTAGCGACATTTACGCTGATATTAGCAACGTATTTAGACGTCGCTAATCTGACAAATTTTTGTAGTGATGTTACTAAACTGCATTGGAATTTGCCTTCAGTTTGTCTATAATATAAAGCACAGTGGGTTTTTGGTCCGACCCATGTGCTTTGGTTCAACGATGATGAAAGGACTAAATTCTCCCTCTCTCTATATGAGAGGTGGAGGTCCCATGTTGGATGCGGAGCAACCGGTTGTTCCTACGGCACCCCCGCCTCCAGCTCCTCTTGCACCGTCCCTCCCTCCGCCGCCTCCGGTCCATCCGCGCCCACGCCGTCGTCGTCGGCCTCTTTCGCAACCCCTTCGTCGCAAGCAGCATCCTCCATCATGCCGTCAACGCCAACCCTTCCTTCGTCGCCTCCCTCTTCTCCGCCATGACCAACCCCAACCCCTTCTTCTTCAACACCGCCATCGCCATCTCCGCGGACCCACTCTCCATCTACTCCCAAATGCTCCGCCGTCGCGTCCCTCCCGACTCCCACACCTTCTCTTTCTTGCTCAACACCACCACCCGCCGCCGCCGCCATCAGGTCCCTCCACGCACACGCCCTCCTCCTCGGATTTTGGTCCGATCCCTTCGTGCAGACCGTCCTGCTCACCGCCTACTCCCGACGCGGCTCCGCTGACCACGCCCTGCGGGTGTTCGACGGAATGCCGTACAGGGACGTCGTCTCTTGGACCGCCGCCGTCTCGGGCCTCGCCGCCCTCGGACGCCCGGCGACGGCCCTACGCGTCTTCGCCTCCTTGAGGCCCCACGCCGTCCCGAACGTCGCCACCGTGGTCTTTGCCGTGTCCACCTCCGCCGGGTTCGGGTCCCTGGTGCTGGCCTGGTGCCTGGACGCCTACGTCGTGAAGGCCGGGTTCGGAGGCCGCGTCTCTGTCCGGAACTCCCTGGCGCTGGTCCGGTGCCTGCACGCTTACGTCGAGAAGGCCGAATTCGTGTCCGTGCCATTATGGCATGGGTTATCCACTAGTACACATAATATGGGACAATGCTCTTGGCTTGCAACTTGAGAGGCCGAAGCTGGCGACCACGCATGGAATGGCTTGAGAACTCCAGGTGTCATCCATGAGGAGGAGAATCTTAGTCACAGCAACAAATATTTTTCTACAACCCCAACTTGATGACAAAGTTGGAACATCCAAACAAGATTGGATCCAAAATCGATTCAATGAAGAGAATTATAGAACTCAATAAGATATAAAATCACAAACATCGCCTTCAAAGCTCCATTTCGAGAGCTAATTAAGTCTACTTAGTTACAAGTTAAGACTACAAAGAAAAAAAAAGGAAACAAAAGTTAGTTACAAGTTGTACACGACTTTAAAAGGGGATATAGGGAGTAGGGCTGCAAACGAGCCAAGTCGAGCCAAGCTTTTGTAAGCTTGAGCTTGGCTTGACTAGAATTAACAGAGCTCGAGCTCGAGCTCAAGCTTGATAAATTTTTTATTTTAGAGCTTGAGTTTGGCTCGAGCTTGTTTATTTTAAGCTTAAGCTTGACTTGGTTTGAGCTCGAGATTGGTTTGATAAGCAAGCTTGATAAGGAAGCTTGATTCAAGCTTCATAAACAAGCTCGATAAGCTCAAAATCAAGCTTGTTAAGCTAAATTTCAAGCTTGTTCAACTTTATTTCAAGCTTAATGAGCTCGATTTCAAGCTAGTTAGGCTTGAATTCAAGTAGCTGTAATATTAACACTTTATATATAAAAATTTAATTTAAAAAGTTCCTTCATATCAATTATTAAGAATATATAAATATATAATAGACACAACCTTATTATTATACAAATATATATAAAATTTGAATTCAACAACAAACGAGCTCCTAAACGAGCTTCTAAACGAGCTAGCTATCAAGCTCATAAACGAACCAGCTTGCGAGCTCAAACGAGCCAAGTACTTCTAAGCTTGAGCTTGGCTCGTTTATTAAATGAGCTCGAAAATGAAAATTGAGCTCAGCTTGTTTACTAAACGAACCGAGCTCAAACGCGCTTTTATCGAGCCGAGCTCCGAGCAGCTCGCGAACGGCTTGGCTCATTTGCAGTCCTAATAGGGAGCAACCATAAGTCACTGGCCATCGCGGATGAGCCAATAGTCTTCACGAGCTATCGGTCATCAGTCACTGCAACATCCACACACCTAGCCATTAGTCATCGATCATCGTCAGCAACAACCATCATCATTATTGTAGCAGTAGTCATCTCATCAGGGCCGGCCCTGAGTTAATGGGGGCCCTAGACAAAATTTTAAAATTGGGCCCATATATAATATAAAAAAATTAAACTAAAAAATGATACAGCCAAGGCTAGAACCTAGGATCTCTTGTGTACAAGTCCAACAAACTACCACTACACCACAAATGTTTTATGATAAAGGAGGAACATATTATATATTAGTTCTATTTTCAATATAAGATTACTAATATATATATACATTTAAATTAATTTTTTTGGGTCCCAAAATTTTATGGGACCCTGGGCGGCCGTCCTGGCCGTCCTGGGCCAGGGCCGGCCCTGCATCTCATTGTCAATGACAACCATTTTATCGAGAGGAGCATCAACAGTTTTCGTCGTCATAATCCAACATATTCAAAAACAATATTTGTTGTCACCATGCAATAGGAGCAACCACAAACCTTTATTAAGTCGCAGAAGACCTAGCTAAGTCGGTTTGTAATTTTTTTTAACTTTCAAGTTGTACATGTTTTCCTTTGGTTAACGTGTCCTACTTGAAGGAGAGTGTAAAATATAGATGCCAAACGGTAAAGTGGTTGATTGGTTGGGGTCCCAAAAAAAGATTTATTACTTGAACAACAAGTTAGAGATAAGCTAAATATTAGATTTTATTAGATTTAATATTTTTTCTAGATATTTTTTGTAAATTTCATCAATGTGAATTACTAATAGAAGATATGTTGGTTTCTTCCAAATTGTTGTTTCCATATTATTTTAGGGTTTCCACTGTCTCTTTCTATTTTCTGGTCCACCTCTATATCATTGATCCCCAATAGTGGAGTTCAAAAACATTCATTCCCTTGATAAAATTAAAATCATCTTGTACACTAAATTAAATTAAATTAATGATTGCACACTAAATTAAATTAAACCTAGATCAAAAGGCAGCTGTAATGTCCCAAATTCGTGATACGTATTCAGTGTACGTATACTTGTTTTGGGACCCATATTTTATTTAGTCATGATTAGTTATCTTGGTTTATTTTGTATTGGCTTGGTTTTATTGACATTGATAGTTCAATTGGTTTTAATTGTTCATTGGTTTATTTTTGGATTAGTGAGGCTTGGTTTTTTCTTGGTTCGGCTTGGCTTGGTTTTGCTTTGGAGAACCCCCTACCTACCACCACTATCCCCATTTATTAACCCCTTCTCCTTTCTCTCTCTTCATTAATCATCTTCTTCTTCCTCATTTACTTCCTTACCTACTAGAGGGAGAGAGGGGTCTAGGCAAGTACAACTTGCTTCATGAAGGAACTCCAATTTTATTGCTTTATTCTCTTCCTTACAGCATTTTAACTTACTTTAGTACTTGGCATTTTTACTTTCTACGGTTAGATTCTTGTAGATCTAAGTTTATACTATTTTCGGATTTCTTGGGTTTTGATCTATTTAATCTTGTTATTATCAAGTTCTGATGGTTTCATGTTATAGAGAATCTCGTTCTACCCCATCTTGACCTATGAAAGTTCGGATTTGGACTCTGGATGAAAGGTTCATGGAGCTTGGGAGCCATGGCTTGAAGAGTTCTTCTCTTCGGAAGGATGGAGAAGAAGAACTGTTCACAGCCGCATAAACTTAGCCGCATAGTCTTTATGCGGCAAGTTTCCTTCCCAGCCGCATAAGCCTTGCTGCACTGTTTAGTCGCATGGCCTATGGCGCAGGGACTAACTCCTCAGTCGCATGAAGGTTTAATCTTCGGCCGCATGAACTTTCAATCCCAGCCGCATGACTTAGGACCATTATTTTAGCCGCATGTGACTTAACTCGGGCTGCATGGACTTGATTGGTTCTTTAGCCGCATGAACCCCTGATTGAATCCTAGCCGCATGAAGACCCGCCCTTTTCCAGCCGCATTGGACTGAGCCGCATGCACCCTGTTTTGCCTGGCCGCATGGGAACTAGTCCTTACCCAGCCGCATGAGTTGATCCTGTCACATATTGTTCCCCAGCCGCATGAGCTAGTCTCTATCCTGACCGTATGAGAAATTATTTTCTGGCCGCATAAGAGTTCACTCTTGGCCGCATGAGCCTAATCTACCTGAGCCGCATGGGCTCGATTCTGACCCGCATTGATCCAGCCGAATATACCTGTTCTTCCTGAGCCGCATGCACTCCTTCTGGCCGCATACGACTGAAACCCTTCAGCCGCATGAATTCATCCCCCTGAGCCGCATGGGCATCCTGTGCCTAGTCTTGTTATTATTATTATTATTATTATTATTATTATTATTATTATTATTATTATTATTATTATTATATATTTTTACGCTCATTTTATATCCTTACGCCTTTTGTCCTGAACTTGATAAAGCACGATTTGGTTGAAAGGACAATTGTACATGACATGCTGTGACTAGTAACCTGACATGACACGATACTGGCCCACCGTGGCGCACTCCTGACAAGTAAACTTGACATGATAAACCTGACATGATATATCCTGATAAGCTGTTGCGACGGCTACTTGACATGACATGACCTGTATAATTAACCTGGACACCGTGGGCGATTGTGCTTGTACAAATAATCCAGTCCTGTCTTACATCATGTCTAGGAGGGGACTCCTGAGTACCACGGTCATGTGTACCTACTGAAATAGACTAAGGTTAATGACTAGATTAATTCATTAGTCATGAAGAGATGTTTTCCAGTTACAGGCGATCCCGTTATCCCGGCCGCAAATGTTTGGACTTGTAGCCTGCCGACGAGTAGGGCACATTTCCAGCCCACTGTTATGTGGGGCATCCTCTATTGTCACTTAAATAATTGAACTCTATTGTCACTCTAATGATTGAACTCTCTAAATTGTCACTATAATGATTGCCTGGATAACCTGGATAGCTGCAGGGCCTGTGACTACTTGGAGCATCTCATTGCATCTTGCTAGTAACTAGGATTGTGATAACCCTAGTTAGTTAATGTAGAAAGCCGTAGGCAATGATTGGCCTTGAATGCTTGGATGGAGTCTAGTCTAGTATAGTATTGTCTAGAAATGATTGATTGCAAGATTGTACGAGAATGATTGAATGATTGTCACTCCAGATTGTTACTATAATGATTGTACTCTATTGTCACTCTAGCGTATTGTACCCTTCATTGTCACTTTTATCATTGAACTCTCTCCTTTTCACTTTAATGATTGTCACCTTTAGCAATAAATGATCAGAGACTAAGTTCTGTTCAGATGAAGGGTTACAATCCCGGTCCTTGTTTGGTTTAAGGATTGTGACCTGGCTTCCGGAATAGTACCTTCGTCTTCTCTTCATATATTGCCCAGCTATATTTTATTTAACTTGATTCTCCAGTTATCTTATGTAAATAATGCTTCACTTAACTATTTTTTTCTGATTGGGGCCAGTGCATTGGTATAGCACAAACCTCAATCTGTGTTACTTATTGTTATTTTCTTACATGTTGAATGCTAATGATTTGTTGGTTTTAGTTCCTAAGTGAAGCCTCCTTTGTGGCACTTGCTCTTTCTGGGGTCTGACCCAGCTGGTTTTGTATGGCCAGATACCGGAGCAGCACCAAAGGATCTCCCTGCTTTCCAGCCCGATGGTGGTCACCAGGCGTAACCAGGGCATCGAGTGGGTTTCTTTTTGTTCACCCACTGTAATATTGTAAATTATTCTTTTGAGGCGTTTAGCCGACGAGCAAGTGTTAGCTCGATTGCAGCTTTTACTTATTGTCTGCCTACGGGCTGTAACATGATTGACAAGCCCCGGGGGTTGATCATGTATGACTGAACTCTTGCTAGTCCTCACATTTTGTAGCGACTTGCTTCATGATCATTCCGAATATGTAATGTATGGGACGCCTTACTATTGTGTATTTGGTGGTCTGACATCTTGTAACTATTATTAGTTGGTTGAGATTGAGACAATAGGCTATTTTATGACCTTAAAAGACTGATGGATTGTAGTGAAACCCTCACATACCTAGACAGCCGTGACCGTATAGCGGCGTGGATTCCATTCCGTTATACGTAGCTGGCTATGTCTGCCCCCGCTCTCCAGTATTCTGGTTTTGGGACGTGACAGCAGCCAATTACGCTTTGCGTATCTTCCAATCTGCATTGTTGCGTTAGTCACCCAGATTAAAAGGCACCCCAATTGGTTAGTAGGGTTATTTAGTTATATGATATCTTATAATATTTGATATTAGGTCTCCTTCGGTTCTTGGAATGGAAAGGAAAGGAAAGTAAATCAAATTATTAGTGTTTTTTTTCCTTTTAAAAAGAAATTCTATCGATTTTTTTTTCGGTGTTTAGAAATGCAAAAAAACTATGGATCCCCCCCCCCCCCCCCCCCCCCCCCCCCCCCCCCAATATTCATTTTATTGGGAATGACTTTCCTTTTTTCATCAATTTTTTGACATCCAAACATAGGAAGATAATAACTTTTCTTTTCCAACCCCACCATTCCGCTAACCAAACGAGTCCTTAGAGTTTAAGTTTTCATATTGTCCAATGTTAGAGTTTAGGTATCCATTTACACTAATTTTGATATAAATGAAGACCTAAACTTTAACATTGAACAAATATAAAAAAAATCTAAATTATAATATCAAATATCATAGGAGATCCTATAACTAAATAAAGTTTATAATTACTATTCCTATCTATCTTTCCATACACTTGTTGATTTAGTCACATGTAAACTTGCAACCATGATGATTTAGACATTAGCTTAGTCTTCAAAAAGCCTAGACACGAAAATAATTGGTTTGTGCATGATTGTGTGAAACTGCACCATCATAATTAAAAGATTTCAAATCATGACCAATGTCAATCAAGATGTAGAAAACATGGAAACGTGGTAGTAGCTATACCAATGCAATATTAACATGAATCTTTGGAATATTATTTCATAATGCTGGAATTAATAATGCATATAATTTCTACATATTCAATAATAATTATAATACTACAAAATAAGTTTTATCAGACTCCTTGTTTCTCTTAATATCACCTTTAAATATGTAGTTATCAAATGTGTTTATTCAATAATTTATGATAAATTATTGAACAACCTTGAGTGATACCAAAATCAGAATATTTCTAGAAAAAAAAAATTTAGAGTACAAAAATATATAATATTATGGATATAACTAATAATTAGTTGTTCAGAAAGATATTATTATCACTCAAGTTCCTAGATTTTATCTACTTATTAATCTTGTGCATCCAAGAAACTAAATCCCCACAACCGAGATCCTTGGGCCTCCGCCATCATGGGCGCCGCCATCGTCTCTTGGGCCCACGGGAAGTCCCCCGGCCCACCCACGTGTTCCGCCAGAAAACCACGTCTTTCTTTCCATCGAGACAAGAGTCCTCCGCTTACTCTCACCGCGGTGACCGCACCCGCACCGCATCAGAATTCTGCTTCCTTTTACTCTTTCTTGCCAGTCTTCCTTTGACTGCTTCATTACTCGGGTCCCGTCCTCCGCCTCGAGATCGGTGACCAGACCGCCTGAGTCCCCTCACCTCCGTCCAGCGGTCCGATAACCGCCCCCCGCACCGCCACTTTCTCTCTCCTCCTCCATTAACATTAAGAAGAGAGAGAGAGAGATATAGAAAGAGGGAAAGGAGTGTTTGTTTGCTTTCTCTCTCTATTTCTTTTTAGGGTTTGGTTCTGAGCTTTTGGTTTGCTCGGAATGGAAGATTGATGAGAATCAGAGGAAAGATCTGCCGCCATCTATGACGACTGGGAACCGAGGGGGGTCGATGCCGGCATGGAATGGCAGATCTCGGCGATCGCGACATTGACAAGGTCAGAAGAACGCCTCTAGACTCTTCCTTGTCCTTCTTTGCTCTGTTCTTGAACATTTAGTTTTGATCAGTTTGGTATAATTACTAGGTTGGGATAGAATGCTCGTCTCAGTGTAAGGATGTCTGTTTTTTTTTTTTTTTTTTTTTGGATTTTGGATGCCATTATTATGTTAGAATGCTCGTCTTAGAGTAAAAATGTCTGCTCTTTTGGAGTTTGGATGACACTGCTAGGTTAGAATGCTCGCCTTCAGGGCCGGCCCCGGATGTTGGGTTGCCATAGCCGGAGAATATTTTGGTTGCCCTTGATCCTTATTGAAAAAATAATAACAAAAGGAAGCCCGATCATGGCATGTAACATTTGTCATCTTTTCATGTTCCAACAGCAAGACATAAGAAGCTGTGTAATGAGCATATTAGCATTAGCATGAGAATTTTAAAAAACTTAGATGAGGTATATGCTTAATTTGAAAACTTGCATCTAGAAAAAAAAAAAATCTGGTCACAAGGACCTCAGAAAGTACAAATCTCCTTATTTGATTATCAGAAATCACATGATGTTGCGATTATGCATACACCATAGCAAAGCCGGAGACTGTAACTTAATCTTGATTCATAAAACATCTAAACTTGATATTATTTGGACTTCTAAGTTAGTTTTGAGCTCTTGCATTAAATAACTTGGAAATTGAGTCCGTTAGTGATTTTGTAATTGTATCTTTACGTTGCTTGACCCTTCTATTATAAGCTCCGGAATTTTGTTGCCGAAATCTCACTCGATCTTTATCATCTTCATTTTTTGTCATGGTACCTATACAATAATACAAATCAAATATAGCATAAATTTATATCATACTAACAAGTAACGACCAATTAACCATTGCTTGCTATGTAATTAAGATTTGGAGTTTAATTGTTCAAATAAATTCAAGATCCAAAATCTATAGGTTTTATTAAATTTTCAATCCATGTTTAATCCGGATAAAAATAATCAGTCTGCTTAATATGGGGTCTTATGGGGTCTTGAACAAAACACCAACATATATAATCAATCAAATTTCATGTTTGGATCAAAATCCATGTTTTGAGGTTTCATTAAAATTTATCGCCCTTCAAGTTCAGTTCAGATGCCGCAAGCAACAACAGCAACGTATATAATCATTAACCAAACTCCCAAATCCCAATAGGCCAATACCACATACATTTCTTTCCAATAAAATGGTGTCCATTTCTTTCTTTCCAATGTTCCCATGAAACCAAAGATATGGAATTTTCAACAAAGCATATGGAGAAGGAGAAATAAGCATAAAGCAGTTAAGCAGAGCTGCAGATGCCAGCCAAGAAATTAGAGGGAGAGGAGAGAAAGAGGAATACCTTAGATGATGGCTAGATGTTATGTGAAGAAAGCCTCGGCGCGGACGGCAGTCTGCAGATTAGACTCGGAGAGTCGGACTCTACGGCGCGAGAAAAAGAAGAAGAGAAGTAGGGGGAATGGGATCAGAAATGAAGAGAAGAGGTGAGAACATTTGTTTTCTTCAGCACAGCAGCCAGCCGCACCCCCTATTTAACAGCAACATTTATTTTTCTTTTTTCTTTTTGGGCCGGTTGCTTGGTAAAATGTTGCCCTATGGATAGGGGGTTCCCAAGCCCACTGGCTTGTTGGGGTTGCCCTAGGGCCGGCCCTGCTCGCCTTGGAGTAAAGATGTTTGCTTTTTGGAGTTTGGATGCCATCACTAGGTCAGAATGATGGTTTAGAAGTTAATGTCCTTTTTTGGCGGTGGGAGGAATTTCTGAGTTTTGGAGTAAGCCAACGACGAAGACGAGAACAAACTCTCCATCGCCTGAAACTTTGGTGCTAGTTACTTGTATTGGAATAGTATAAATATATAACACTATAAATCTCCACATGTATGGACTTTTTGTGGCATACTCTATAACATCTAAGCCTCGTACTAAAAGCTCATTGTTAGCTTTGGAGTTGATCATTTCCCCTGAATGATTCTTCTATTGGTCTCTGATGAGTAAACTAAGAACAATCTCATCCTCCTTGATTGACGGCATCTATAATTTAATTTCCAGTGAACACATTCCTCATCCATCTTTTCATTCGACGTGTTGCTTCTTGAGCGACTTAGATTTGATTCATAAAGCATGGGCAGTCTTATAGTAATCTTATGGTACTCTACGACGGACAACAACACTCCAAAGGCATCTCTCTACCATGCTTTAATTCCGTGCATGATATACTCTTCAATCTTACAATCATGAAATATAATTGCAAGTAGGAACATGATAATTGTTGCTTGATATGTACTGATTACTACCAAGGGTAGTGATAGATCATCAATTTGACTCTAAATATATAATAGAGTTGCAAAGGTTTTGGTTAAAACAGTGTACATCTTTTTTGGAAGAAAAATCTTCATCCAAGTGTTCCATCCTAGGATTATCATAAGCTACCGAATGACTGGAAGTACCACAAACAACTTCTAAGAGAGGAATCAACCTTCACGAGGGGGGTGAATGAAGAAACCCAGGCTTCTCTTTAGTCTTTACACTCTTTTGTTATCAGCTTTATTCTCCACTAACTCAAAGGACTCTTGGGATAATCAATAACAACCTATTATTGAATTTTGTTCCTTTTTGAGTAGAACTTACCATGGGCGTGAGACCCACTTTCCACTTACCTTCTGGACTTCTAGTGTGAGACTAACATTCACATTCTAATAGGTATTTAGATATGATTTATGCAAGCAGTAAGCCACATAATGCAACATTGCCCTTCTTGGCTTATGTCCAATAACAAACTAAAAGAGCAAGTAAAATTTAATGACTATAACAAGTAACACTTTTTTGTGCTATCTGCCACCAACTACTTGAAGTCAGAAATTGGAGCCTATATAGAATTCTTGCTTTCCGCAACCATGCTTACACAATGCATCACATCCTTCAACATAATTTTCCTTGTTATGAGAGCCAAGTAACTCTAAGACTAGTATATTAGGCCATCTTGAACATCGTACCTGTACAATCATCAAATATCCATGTATAATGGTGTTCGTGGTCGACCATTAGTCACTCCCTCCTGCATGTGTCTCCCTTCTATCTAATTGAGCTAGAACGTCTCACTTTTGTCTCCCCCCTTTATTCAGAAAGGAATTAAGAACACTCTCAAAGGATACAAGAGGTACTGACTATATAGCACAAATACAGACATGTTACGGATAAGGACACGTCAGCTACGTTGCATGAATATGATACAATTACAAACACAATACATATACATACCATTTTTTTAATGGACGTGGTACCGACAATGAAGAAGAACAATTACAAAAAACAAGATAACGTGGTTCGGGATCTGTCTTCTCCTACGTCCACGACCACACACAAGTTATTTTATTATTTGGAGAGGTTGCAATTACAAGAGATTGAAACCCTATGTAATTATTT
This sequence comes from Iris pallida, assembly GCA_029216955.1. NCBI lineage: Eukaryota > Viridiplantae > Streptophyta > Magnoliopsida > Asparagales > Iridaceae > Iris > Iris pallida. Next base: position 3,568,935 of record JANAVB010014400.1, read on the forward strand.
ATAACAAGGGATTGGGGAGAGCACCGACTTTAGTATATTTACCGAACTACCTCTACTAATTGGTGTACGCACCGAACTCATCCTACTCATGTATGGACATATATACAAAAAAAATTGACAAATTTTTTTCTAGTAACAATTGTGTCTGGATGTATAGTAGAAAATCTTATCAAATCTCCACAATCTCTAACAATCTCTCACTTAGAGATTTATCAGACGACTTCTACACTATACAATTCTACTCCTCTTGTAACTCAATAACTTGTGTGCGGCGACCTCCTCATCGATCAACCATGGAGGTCAATTGAGACGCAACCTCAATTTCTATACAGTAACAACCTTTGCCAACATGTCATCTGGATTAACCGTTTCATGAACCTTCTATAATGTCAATGTTCTATCATCCAACAAACCACGAATAAAGTGATACTTCAGCTGAATATGCTTTGTCCTGGTGTGAGAGAACGAAATTCTTTGCAAGATGAATTGCACTCTGGCTATTGCAGAGAAGAACATTGCTATATGCCCCCTTTAAACCACAATTGTTAGGATCCCCCACCCCCTAGGAACCGCCATCCAAGATTCCAAATCCCTCAACCAAAATTTTCCCATTCCTGGTAACCGGGTAACCAAAACGGGCAACCTGAAGACCCGAAGGATCCAAATCTTACAAAATAAAACAAAGATACTAATACAAAAGGTAATAAAATCCTTTAATTGTCAAAAGTGAAGCTTACGAGGTATGATTGTTGTAGGACTTTGTATGATTCTTCCCTGGTAGACAAAAAGGTATATATACACAAACAAATGAACTGGTCTTAAGCCAAAAGCGTATTTGTTAAACCTACCTCCTCGTACTTTGTACCTGGAAAAACCTTTTTAAGGATTAGATTTTGTGCATAGCAACATGTGTTTGCTCGTACGTTTTAGTTTTAACTTCTACAGTTCAAGCACATAATATTCAATCTTTGATTTGGTAGCTTTTACCTAATGTTATGTTAGTTTTTTCTTTTTTCTTTCTATATTGAACATTTTCTCATTACGAGGAAAACTATTTGCATAATTGTTTTATACCTTTGTTTTACCTGGAATCTTGAGGGAACAGATTTTTGTTTTTTATGCACACTGTATTTTTTTTCTCTTTTAAGAAACATTAGCTGAAATATGTATTCTAACTTATGTCCTCTGACTTCTGTTTCTAAAGACACTTGTTGCTCTGAAGAAAGGTGCCAGTTGCTCAAATATGGTCGCAAAGGGAAGCCAAAGTTCTATCCTTTTAGACTATCTATTGTGAGTTTGTTACCCAGCTCAGCAATTATTTTCTAAATTACGGAATGGATGCCTCTGATTTTCCAAGATTCTTGTGGATTGAATCATACCTGGCCTCTTTTATTTATGCTGAAAGCACATTCCATTGAAGTAATATTTTGTAAGATAGTCTGAAGGTAGTCAACTTGAACGCTATCTTACTTTACAGGATGAATCATTGTTAATTTGGCTATCTAGTAGTGGAGAGAAGAGTTTGAAGTTAGCTTCTGTTTCAAAAATCATTCCTGGCCAAAGAACTGTGAGTTATTCTAGCTACTCAAATCTATATTCTTGTGTCACTATTTTAGACACACCGTCTGTAAATAGTTTTTTTTTGAAGATGTGGCACTTGAATCTTTGACACCAAACTTGTTGAAGAATAAATTATTTATCTTAATTTTCTGCAATTATTATTTTCTATGTTTACCATTTCTAGTTAGGGTTAATGATGTCATTTTATATGCTTTGTATTTCCTATAAATATTGGCCAAGAGCCGTAATAAAATTAAGAAGCCATTCTGTTCACAATTAAACTTCCACTTTCAACGAAACTAATGTTCATTATTTTTTTCACTTTCCAGCCAGTTTTCCAACGCCATCTGCGCCCTGAGAAGGATTACTTGTCCTTTTCACTTATACAACAATGGGAAACGGTCGCTTGATCTGGTGAATAAGCTGTTGTCGTGGACTTTTAATTCTTACCTTTTGATTTTTGCTGTAATTTTATTCTCATGTACTTGTCTACCAGATATGCAAGGATACAGCTGAGGCAGAACTGTGGTTTGCAGGCCTGAAGCAATTGATTTCTTCATTTCAGCGCGGTCGTTCAAAAATAGATGGATGGAACGATGGGCTTTCTTTTGATGTAATAATTCACCTTGGCTTCACTACAACTGCTTTCTTCATAAGCTGTGCTTTCAAGTAATTTTAATCACGAACATATCCTATCAGATTGCTAAATTTGAAAAAGTTTAGTGTGCTATATTGTTATAGAGGTCTTGTTTGAATAAGAATTTGGTTTCTTGTGAAAGCTAATAATCTGTTTGGTAATAATTTTAAGTATGGTGTCCTGATGGTATAATTTGATCTGGATGTTAGCTATATTGCTGCTGCTCCTTTTGAAGTGTGGACTATAGCATAACTTGACCAATTGAGGTCACATTTAGGGAGATTTAACCAAAATGGATCAATGATCCACTTGACTTAACAATTATGTGTCTCATGTGATTTCCTATCAACCCTTTATTAAATCTCTAATGATAAATGTATTCTTTTAACAGGTTTAAGCAAGGCTTTCTAAGCAAAGACTCCACCAGGCTGCACATTTCAAGCTTAGGCCCACCTTTACCTATTTTGTTACCTATGTTTTCACATCTCGTCTCTTTTAAATAATTTGGAACGGTGCTCAGTGCCTTTATCTTTGAAGGCTCAAGCTTAGGGACTGATAAATGTTTTCTTTTAAGATGTTTAATACTATGAATTCAGTCTTACAGGATATCATACGAGTTGCTTCTTTTTCATGTGTCACAGTGGAAGCACGGCTTTCTTGTGTGCTGAGCACGACAAGCCTGATAAATTTTCTTTCCTTCCAGGTTTAGTTTGTCAAGCCTGCTAGTAGGCTACTCCTGTCACAGTTTGCAGTTTTATAGCACAAACACTGTGGACAACCAGAGCATTTTAGGATTACTGTAGATGCATAATCTGGAAAGACCTAGAAGGCATGTTGTTTATTCACTGCCGTAGCTAACCATTTAGTTTTCACCGCGTACTATGGTTATACTTGCTACTTCAGTAGTGCAACCTTGTTGCATGTGTTAATGAAGTGTAGTTTTAGAGTTGTTATAAGAGCAGAGTAAGTCCAGGGTCAGTCTCTAGGTTGAAGTTCTTTTAGAAGTAGTTGGGGCTTAAAGAAAGGAAGAGAAGTCTTGTGGCCTATGCCAGAACTTCTTGGGTGCATAAGTCTGCCTGCATGGGGAACCAATCTGATGGCACTTCATAATTTACCTTAAAAATAAAGTGAATCTTTATACCCTTAACGTGCAAGTGATAGAAAGATAGCCCAAAGTAATAACCCTCGAAGCAGGGATTATCCTGTTATCAACATAACATTTATATGGTGAATAGATGTAACTATGTATATAGTATATACAGTTTTTATTTGGTTTGAAGCTCCCGATAATTTTGAACTAAAATTGATTTTTCTAGGATGGACAGGTTGGGTGGTCTTTCATGGAACTGATAATCTAATTTATTATAGTCCAGAACAGCCCACATATGGTTATCATATTAATATGCTGCATTATGCATCAGTAAATTTGAGAGTTTATTATTGAGCTTGGGTATAATCTTATGAGGATATAGTAAAATTGTATTTGACATTCTGTTTTGTAACTTAAAAGTTAAAACCCTATGCAACCTAATAAAACTTGGTTTCATGAGGTCATAAAACTAAATGGACCATAGATTTAGGTTGCAAAAGGTCTTTGGAAACTTGGAACCTTGTGAAACTTTTGAGGAATCAACACTAATAAAAAAAGAAGAATGTAATTTTACAAGTTCCAATAGGATGACTTTATTGTTTGTAGCTGCACAATTGAATGCGGGAGGGCAATTTATCTTATTTACAGACAAGTAAATATTCCGTAAGTTTTTCATAGAGGTTTTATAGTGCGTTTCATCCAAATTTAGGTAAAATTTGTGAGTCTAATATCGCCAGTGTCTCGCATAGGACCATTATTTTTGCAGCCCACTGAAAATAGGTTTCAGCAAGTTCTGAAGTTTCAAAAAGAAACATCCAAATTAGGTTTCAGTTGCTTTCATGGTTTTCCGCGGGTTTTAAGTTCAGACATCTACCCTTAGGTCAAGAGAAGTATTACCTTATAATGGGCCTTAACAGATATGGGTGCCTGGTTCTTGTGAACCTTTGCTCAACCCTAGGCTAGGAATTGCTCATTTCAAAGATTCGGTTATATTATTATAAATTCTTTCAACCTGAGTGTTTGAATTAATTATGAGTAGGAAACTATAATTTAATATTAGTCATTCGTTTAAGGAAGAACAGTGTCAAGCCTGAACAAGTGTTTCAAAGATCGGTAACCCTTAGGAAGCATGAGTTAGATAGAGAACCACCTGACTTATCTGAAGCGGATATAGGTAGAAAGTAGACTCTTGGTCAACCTAAGTCTAACCAATTTCTCATTTCGAAGGTTGTATTTTGTTGGGACTTGGGAATATTAGTTAACAAATGTTTCCTAAAGCTCGAGCTGATAGGAACAGGTCTACATATTAAACCTCTTAACACCCCCATCACGTGCAGTGCAAATTACAAGAACCTGCTCTGTACCTGCAGTGAATGAGCCTAGTGTTAGAGATTGCGGAGGTTTCATCATATTTCCTACTGTATATTATACGTGTCCCTACAACAATAGTAGGATGAGTTCCGTCCGTACAAAAGTAGGATTAGTAGGGGTGATTCTGTAATTATACTGAAGTTAGTGGTCATCCTAATACTTATTATAAATAGGGGTCCAATCTCTTGTAATTGTAACTCATCGAAATAATAAAATAACTTGTGTGGCCGTGGACATATGAGATCTTCAAACCATGTTAAATTTTGTGTCTGTGATTGTTCTTCTTCATTGTTGGGAACACATTCATACACCTAAAGCGTGCACTTGGGCTGAACCCATTTTAAGGAAGGATCGCACGTGGAAAGTTAGATAATGTAGACCATTTAATTAGTAGAAGGGGGACTCGAACCTAGGAAGATTTGCTTTGATATTATGTTAGTTAACCAATGTTCCCAAAAGCTCGAGCTGATAGGAACGTGCCAGCACTATATATTAAACCTCTTAAGAGGGAATGTTTCTTCCAACACACGAAACTGTTGTCACTTAATTTGGTTTTATTAGACCTCTTACGTAACCATGGAACTTTTGAGAAAAGGTGTTGTAGCTGCAAAAGATATGACTAAAGGAAGATGGTGAAGTAGAGTGCTTTGTGACTTGCCCCTTAAAGTTAAAATAAACATCTATAAGACGACAATAAGATCAGCTTTGCTTTTTTGATGGGAATGTCAGGGCATATCAGAAACATGTCTGAGAAATAACCACAACTGAAATTAGAATTCTTAGACGGGATTGGCAAAGCATTGAAATAAATTCTAAGCAAGTCTGGTGTATCTGTGGGTAAATGTGAGCGGATCGGTATTATTGAGGATAGATGAGATAATATTGCGGAGGTGGGTTTGACTTTTGCAACAGAGACCAAATATTCACCATAAGAGTGAGATTATATTAGTTTAAGGAGCTCCTAGAACTAGGGGTACCCCTAAATGGTCTTGGACTGAAATTGTGGAAAGGATGACATTAATATTAGAGATGGATGTTCCTTAAATGGGTGCCCTGGAAGAAAGGATTCATGTTGCCAACATCAACATTTTCTATTAAGGTTTCCTGTTGTAGGAATTATAGACATGTTGTGGCTTCATGTATCCATCTACTCACATGAGGAAAGAAGAGATGAGCATAAATTGATAGTCCACCAACTACCAAGAGCAATGTGGCATATGAAATGGGTTTACTGCTTACATAACCAAAAATATTGTAAATCCACTTTACCAACAAAATGAGGCATCCGAATTAGTGTCCCAAGTATCTGTATGAACACAACAGTCACACCATCTCCATCCAAGTCACCCCCCCCCCCCCCCCCCCCCCCCCCCCCCCCCCCCCCCCCCCGCCAAAATGGATTGGTCGTGGGGCACAACTCCGAAGTGGCTACTAAGCCGTTAAAACGGGCCATCCTTACCACATAATATAGATGGGGATACGATCAGGGGCGGGGAATAAACCAAAAAGAGGCGTGGGCCCAAAGAGAGAGATAAATAAAGATGAAAAAAATATAATAACCATAAAAATTTCTAACTATGTAAGCAACATCACCAGAAATTTCAATGTGGATTGGAGTAGGTATACTATCTCTGTGGTCCTCAAAGTTCATATGAATTTTCTTTTAAGAATTGAGTCAATATATTTTCTTACCCATAATTTGATCAAATATATCTCATAAGTATTAAAAATTTGACAAGGTAGAGTTTGAACATGAAGTATCTAATATACGTAATTTTGCTATATATAAATACTATTCAAGTTGCTTGCTCCTGGGACTTCTCTTCCATGTCAGGTGCACCATCTCTAATCATTCTTGATCATAGGTCCATCTGAATTGTTTCAGGATGCAAAGGACTTGATCTCCAATAGTGCAAGTGACAGCTCCATCAGTACCATACTGGATATTAGTTCTCCGGAAAACAACTTAAATACAACTTCTGTTATATCTTTTGAGAATTTGGTCTTTTCAGATAGATCAGATGTGACAAATATGCAAGTGAAAGGATCTTCAGATGTTTTCAGAGTCAGTGTGTCCAGTGCTCCTAGTACTTCCAGCCACGGTTCTGCACAAGATGATTATGATACATTAGGTGATGTGTATGTATGGGGTGAGGTGATATCTGATAATTCAGCGAAAGGTGCCACTGTAGTATTGTCAGTCAATTTAGTGCAAGAACTGATGTCCTTTTACCTAAACCCTTAGAGTCCAATATAGTTTTGGATGTTCTCCATGTAGCCTGTGGTGTCAAGCATGCTGCCTTAGTAACCAAACAGGGAGAGGTTTTTACATGGGGTGAAGAATCTGGTGGTCGTCTTGGACATGGAGTTGAAACAGATGTCATCCAACCTCGTCTTGTTGAACGTTTGGCAGCCTACAATACTGATTTTGTTGCTTGTGGCGAGTTCCATACTTGTGCTATATCTGTAGCTGGTGAACTTTATACTTGGGGAGATGGCACTCATAATGTTGGGCTTCTTGGTCATGGTACTGATGTTAGTCACTGGATACCTAAGAGGGTTTCAGGACCATTGGAGGGTCTTCAAATTGCGTATGTTACTTGTGGCACTTGGCATACAGCCTTGATAACTACTGCTGGGCAGCTATTCACGTTTGGTGACGGAACATTTGGTGTCTTAGGCCACGGAAACAGAGAGAGTATTTCACTTCCAAGGGAAGTAGAATCATTGATGGGCTTGAAGACGATTGCTGTTGCATGTGGAGTGTGGCATACTGCTGCTGTGGTAGAGGTTATTGTAACTCAGTCTAGTGCCAGCATATCATCTGGAAAATTGTTTTCTTGGGGTGATGGAGACAAATATCGCCTTGGTCATGGTGATAAGGAACCACGACTTAAACCCACTTGTGTGCCTTCACTTATCGATTACAATTTTCATAAGCTAGCCTGTGGTCACAGTCTGACAATTGGCTTGACAACTTCGGGACATGTTTTTACGATGGGAAGCACTGTTTATGGTCAGCTTGGAAATCCCCATTCTGATGGAAAGCTTCCATGTCCCGTTGAGGATAAGCTCGGTGGTGAATCTGTCGTAGAGGTTGCTTGTGGTTCATACCATATTGCGGTCTTGACATCTAAAAGTGAAGTTTACACATGGGGAAAGGGTGCCAATGGAAGATTGGGCCATGGGGACCTTGAAGATCGGAAAACACCTACACTCGTTGAAGCTTTGAAGGACCGACCTGTTAAACGCGTTGCCTGTGGTTCAAACTTTACAGCTGCTATCTGCCATCACAAATGGGTATCAGGTGCAGAGCAGTCTCAATGCTCAACGTGCAGACAAGCTTTTGGATTTACTCGAAAGAGGCACAACTGCTATAATTGTGGACTTGTGCACTGCCATTCGTGTAGCTCCAAAAAGGCTGTGAAAGCAGCATTGGCTCCTAATCCTGGAAAGCCATATAGAGTATGTGATTCCTGTTATGTCAAATACTTAAAGTTGCAGAGTCTGGTGG
>JANAVB010014400.1:3577119-3812119 GCA_029216955.1 Iris pallida
CCTCCCTCTTCTCCGCCATGACCAACCCCAACCCCTTCTTCTTCAACCGCCATCGCCATCTCCGCGGACCCACTCTCCATCTACTCCCAAATGCTCCGCCGTCGCGTCCCTCCGACTCCCACACCTTCTCTTTCTTGCTCAACACCACCACCGCCGCCGCCGCCATCAGGTCCCTCCACGCACACGCCCTCCTCCTCGGATTTTGGTCCGATCCCTTCGTGCAGACCGTCCTGCTCACCGCCTACTCCCGACGCGGCTCCGCTGACCACGCCCTGCGGGTGTTCGACGGAATGCCGTACAGGGACGTCGTCTCTTGGACCGCCGCCGTCTCGGGCCTCGCCGCCCTCGGACGCCCGCGACGGCCCTACGCGTCTTCGCCTCCTTGAGGCCCCACGCCGTCCCGAACGTCGCCACCGTGGTCTTTACCGTGTCCACCTCCGCCGGGTTCGGGTCCCTGGTGCTGGCCTGGTGCCTGGACGCCTACGTCGTGAAGGCCGGGTTCGGAGGCCGCGTCTCTGTCCGGAACTCCCTGGCGCTGGTCCGGTGCCTGCACGCTTACGTCGAGAAGGCCGAATTCGTGTCCGTGCCATTATGGCATGGGTTATCCACTAGTACACATAATATGGGACAATGCTCTTGGCTTGCAACTTGAGAGGCCGAAGCTGGCGACCACGCATGGAATGGCTTGAGAACTCCAGGTGTCATCCATGAGGAGGAGAATCTTAGTCACAGCAACAAATATTTTTCTACAACCCCAACTTGATGACAAAGTTGGAACATCCAAACAAGATTGGATCCAAAATCGATTCAATGAAGAGAATTATAGAACTCAATAAGATATAAAATCACAACATCGCCTTCAAAGCTCCATTTCGAGAGCTAATTAAGTCTACTTAGTTACAAGTTAAGACTACAAAGAAAAAAAAAGGAAACAATTAGTTACAAGTTGTACACGACTTTAAAAGGGGATATAGGGAGTAGGGCTGCAAACGAGCCAAGTCGAGCCAAGCTTTTGTAAGCTTGAGCTTGGCTTGACTAGAATTAACAGAGCTCGAGCTCGAGCTCAAGCTTGATAAATTTTTTATTTTAGAGCTTGAGTTTGGCTCGAGCTTGTTTATTTTAAGCTTAAGCTTGACTTGGTTTGAGCTCGAGATTGGTTTGATAAGCAAGCTTGATAAGGAAGCTTGATTCAAGCTTCATAAACAAGCTCGATAAGCTCAAAATCAAGCTTGTTAAGCTAAATTTCAAGCTTGTTCAACTTATTTCAAGCTTAATGAGCTCGATTTCAAGCTAGTTAGGCTTGAATTCAAGTAGCTGTAATATTAACACTTTATATATAAAAATTTAATTTAAAAAGTTCCTTCATATCAATTATTAAGAATATATAAATAATAATAGACACAACCTTATTATTATACAAATATATATAAATTTGAATTCAACAACAACGAGCTCCTAAACGAGCTTCTAAACGAGCAGCTATCAAGCTCATAAACGAACCAGCTTGCGAGCTCAAACGAGCCAAGTACTTCTAAGCTTGAGCTTGGCTCGTTTATTAAATGAGCTCGAAAATGAAAATTGAGCTCAGCTTGTTTACTAAACTAACCGAGCTCAAACGCGCTTTTATCGAGCCGAGCTCCGAGCAGCTCGCGAACGCTTGGCTCATTTGCAGTCCTAATAGGGAGCAACCATAAGTCACTGGCCATCGCGGATGAGCCAATAGTCTTCACGAGCTATCGGTCATCAGTCACTGCAACATCCACACACCTAGCCATTAGTCATCGATCATCGTCAGCACAACCATCATCATCATTATTGTAGCAGTCAGTCTCATCAGGGCCGGCCCTGAGTTAATGGGGCCCTAGGCAAATTTTAAAATTGGGCCCATATATAATAAAAAATTAAACTAAAAAATGATACAGCCAAGGCTAGAACCTAGGATCTCTTGTGTACAGTCCAACAAACTACCACTACACCACAAATTTTTATGATAAGGAGGAACATATTATATATTAGTTCTATTTTCAATATAAGATTACTAATATATATACATTTAAATTAATTTTTTTGGGTCCCAAAATTTTATGGGACCCTGGGCGGCCGTCCTGGCCGTCCTGGGCCAGGGCCGGCCCTGCTCTCATTGTCAATGACAACCATTTTATCGAGAGGAGCATCAACATTTTCGTCGTCATAATCCAACATATTCAAAAACAATATTTGTTGTCACCATGCAATAGGAGCAACCACAAACCTTTATTAAGTCGCAGAAGACCTAGCTAAGTCGGTTTGTAATTTTTTTTAACTTTCAAGTTGTACATGTTTTCCTTTGGTTAACGTGTCCTACTTGAAGGAGAGTGTAAAATATAGATGCCAAACGGTAAGTGGTTGATTGGTTGGGGTCCCAAAAAAAGATTTATTACTTGAACAACAAGTTAGAGATAAGAAATATTAGATTTTATTAGATTTAATATTTTTTCTAGATATTTTTTGTAAATTTCATCAATGTGAATTACTAATAGAAATATGTTGGTTTCTTCCAAATTGTTGTTTCCATATTATTTTAGGGTTTCCACTGTCTCTTTCTATTTTCTGGTCCACCTCTATATCATTGATCCCCAATAGTGGAGTTCAAAACATTCATTCCCTTGATAAAATTAAAATCATCTTGTACACTAAATTAAATTAAATTAATGATTGCACACTAAATTAAATTAACCTAGATCAAAAGGCAGCTGTAATGTCCCAAATTCGTGATACGTATTCATGTACGTATACTTGTTTTTGGGACCCATATTTTATTTAGTCATGATTAGTTATCTTGGTTTATTTTGTATTGGCTTGGTTTTATTGACATTGATAGTTCAATTGGTTTTAATTGTTCATTGGTTTATTTTTGGATTAGTGAGGCTTGGTTTTTTCTTGGTTCGGCTTCTTGGCTTGGTTTTGCTTTGGAGAACCCCCTACCTACCACCACTATCCCCATTTATTAACCCCTTCTCCTTTCTCTCTCTTCATTAATCATCTTCTTCTTCCTCATTTACTTCCTTACCTACTAGAGGGAGAGAGGGTCTAGGCAAGTACACTTGCTTCATGAAGGAACTCCAATTTTATTGCTTTATTCTCTTCCTTACAGCATTTTAACTTACTTTAGTACTTGGCATTTTTACTTTCTACGGTTAGATTCTTGTAGATCTAAGTTTATACTATTTTCGGATTTCTTGGGTTTTGATCTATTTAATCTTGTTATTATCAAGTTCTGATGGTTTCATGTTATAGAGAATCTCGTTCTACCCCATCTTGACCTATGAAAGTTCGGATTTGGACTCTGGATGAAAGGTTCATGGAGCTTGGGAGCCATGGCTTGAAGAGTTCTTCTCTTCGGAAGGATGGAGAAGAACTGTTCACAGCCGCATAAACTTAGCCGCATAGTCTTTATGCGGCAAGTTTCCTTCCCAGCCGCATAAGCCTTGCTGCACTGTTTAGTCGCATGGCCTATGGCGCAGGGACTAACTCCTCAGTCGCATGAAGGTTTAATCTTCGGCCGCATGAACTTTCAATCCCAGCCGCATGACTTAGGACCATTATTTTAGCCGCATGTGACTTAACTCGGGCTGCATGGACTTGATTGGTTCTTTAGCCGCCGCATGAACCCCTGATTGAATCCTAGCCGCATGAAGACCCGCCCTTTTCCATCCGCATTGGACTGAGCCGCATGCACCCTGTTTTGCCTGGCCGCATGGGAACTAGTCCTTACCCAGCCGCATGAGTTGATCCTGTCACATATTGTTCCCCAGCCGCATGAGCTAGTCTCTATCCTGACCGTATGAGAAATTATTTTCTGGCCGCATAAGAGTTCACTCTTGGCCGCATGAGCCTAATCTACCTGAGCCGCATGGGCTCGATTCTGACCCGCATTGATCCAGCCGAATATACCTGTTCTTCCTGAGCCGCATGCACTCCTTCTGGCCGCATACGACTGAAACCCTTCAGCCGCATGAATTCATCCCCCTGAGCCGCATGGGCATCCTGTGCCTAGTCTTGTTATTATTATTATTATATTATTATTATTATTATTATTATTATTATTATTATTTATTATATATTTTTACGCTCATTTTATATCCTTACGCCTTTTGTCCTGAACTTGATAAGCACGATTTGGTTGAAAGGACAATTGTACATGACATGCTGTGACTAGTAACCTGACATGACACGATACTGGCCCACCGTGGCGCACTCCTGACAAGTAAACTTGACATGATAAACCTGACATGATATCCTGATAAGCTGTTGCGACGGCTACTTGACATGACATGACCTGTATAATTAACCTGGACACCGTGGGCGATTGTGCTTGTACAAATAATCCAGTCCTGTCTTACATCATGTCTAGGAGGGACTCTGAGTACCACGGTCATGTGTACCTACTGAAATAGACTAAGGTTAATGACTAGATTAATTCATTAGTCATGAAGAGATGTTTTCCAGTTACAGGCGATCCCGTTATCCCGGCCGCAAATGTTTGGACTTGTAGCCTGCCGACGAGTAGGGCACATTTCCAGCCCACTGTTATGTGGGGCATCCTCTATTGTCACTTAAATAATTGAACTCTATTGTCACTCTAATGATTGAACTCTCTAAATTGTCACTATAATGATTGCCTGGATAACCTGGATAGCTGCAGGGCCTGTGACTACTTGGAGCATCTCATTGCATCTTGCTAGTAACTAGGATTGTGATAACCCTAGTTAGTTAATGTAGAAAGCCGTAGGCAATGATTGGCCTTGAATGCTTGGATGGAGTCTAGTCTAGTATAGTATTGTCTAGAAATGATTGATTGCAAGATTGTACGAGAATGATTGAATGATTGTCACTCCAGATTGTTACTATAATGATTGTACTCTATTGTCACTCTAGCGTATTGTACCCTTCATTGTCACTTTTATCATTGAACTCTCTCCTTTTCACTTTAATGATTGTCACCTTTAGCAATAAATGATCAGAGACTAAGTTCTGTTCAGATGAAGGGTTACAATCCCGGTCCTTGTTTGGTTTAAGGATTGTGACCTGGCTTCCGGAATAGTACCTTCGTCTTCTCTTCATATATTGCCCAGCTATATTTTATTTAACTTGATTCCCAGTTATCTTATGTAAATAATGCTTCACTTAACTATTTTTTTTCTGATTGGGGCCAGTGCATTGGTATAGCACAAACCTCAATCTGTGTTACTTATTGTTATTTTCTTACATGTTGAATGCTAATGATTTGTTGGTTTTAGTTCCTAAGTGAAGCCTCCTTTGTGGCACTTGCTCTTTCTGGGGTCTGACCCAGCTGGTTTTGTATGGCCAGATACCGGAGCCACCAAAGGATCTCCCTGCTTTCCAGCCCGATGGTGGTCACCAGGCGTAACCAGGGCATCGAGTGGGTTTCTTTTTGTTCACCCACTAATATTGTAAATTATTCTTTTGAGGCGTTTAGCCGACGAGCAAGTGTTAGCTCGATTGCAGCTTTTACTTATTGTCTGCCTACGGGCTGTAACATGATTGACAAGCCCCGGGGTTGATCATGTATGACTGAACTCTTGCTAGTCCTCACATTTTGTAGCGACTTGCTTCATGATCATTCCGAATATGTAATGTATGGGACGCCTTACTATTGTGTATTTGGTGGTCTGACATCTTGTAACTATTATTAGTTGGTTGAGATTGAGACAATAGGCTATTTTATGACCTTAAAAGACTGATGGATTGTAGTGAAACCCTCACATACCTAGACAGCCGTGACCGTATAGCGGCGTGGATTCCATTCCGTTATACGTAGCTGGCTATGTCTGCCCCCGCTCTCCAGTATTCTGGTTTTGGGACGTGACAGCAGCCAATTACGCTTTGCGTATCTTCCAATCTGCATTGTTGCGTTAGTCACCCAGATTAAAAGGCACCCCAATTGGTTAGTAGGGTTATTTAGTTATATGATATCTTATAATATTTGATATTAGGTCTCCTTCGGTTCTTGGAATGGAAAAAGGAAAGTAATCAAATTATTAGTGTTTTTTTCCTTTTAAAAAGAAATTCTATCGATTTTTTTTTCGGTGTTTAGAAATGCAAAAAAACTATGGATCCCCCCCCCCCCCCCCCCCCCCCCCCCCCCCCAATATTCATTTTATTGGGAATGACTTTCCTTTTTTCATCAATTTTTTTGACATCCAAACATAGGAAGATAATAACTTTTCTTTTCCAACCCCACCATTCCGCTAACCAAACGAGTCCTTAGAGTTTAAGTTTTCATATTGTCCAATGTTAGAGTTTAGGTATCCATTTACACTAATTTTGATATAAATGAAGACCTAAACTTTAACATTGAACAAATATAAAAAAAATCTAAATTATAATATCAAATATAGGAGATCCTATAACTAAATAAAGTTTATAATTACTATTCCTATCTATCTTTCCATACACTTGTTGATTTAGTCACATGTAAACTTGCAACCATGATGATTTAGACATTAGCTTAGTCTTCAAAAAGCCTAGACACGAAAATAATTGGTTTGTGCATGATTGTGTGAAACTGCACCATCATAATTAAAAGATTTCAAATCATGACCAATGTCAATCAAGATGTAGAAAACATGGAAACGTGGTAGTAGCTATACCAATGCAATATTAACATGAATCTTTGGAATATTATTTCATAATGCTGGAATTAATAATGCATATAATTTCTACATATTCAATAATAATTATAATACTACAAAATAAGTTTTATCAGACTCCTTGTTTCTCTTAATATCACCTTTAAATATGTAGTTATCAAATGTGTTTATTCAATAATTTATGATAAATTATTGAACAACCTTGAGTGATACCAAAATCAGAATATTTCTAGAAAAAAAAAATTTAGAGTACAAAAATATATAATATTATGGATATAACTAATAATTAGTTGTTCAGAAAGATATTATTATCACTCAAGTTCCTAGATTTATCTACTTATTAATCTTGTGCATCCAAGAAACTAAATCCCCACAACCGAGATCCTTGGGCCTCCGCCATCATGGGCGCCGCCATCGTCTCTTGGGCCCACGGGAAGTCCCCCGGCCCACCCACGTGTTCCGCCAGAAAACCACGTCTTTCTTTCCATCGAGACAAGAGTCCTCCGCTTACTCTCACCGCGGTGACCGCACCCGCACCGCATCAGAATTCTGCTTCCTTTTACTCTTTCTTGCCAGTCTTCCTTTGACTGCTTCATTACTCGGGTCCCGTCCTCCGCCTCGAGATCGGTGACCAGACCGCCTGAGTCCCCTCACCTCCGTCCAGCGGTCCGATAACCGCCCCCCGCACCGCCACTTTCTCTCTCCTCCTCCATTAACATTAAGAAGAGAGAGAGAGATATAGAAAGAGGGAAAGGAGTGTTTGTTTGCTTTCTCTCTCTATTTCTTTTTAGGGTTTGGTTCTGAGCTTTTGGTTTGCTCGGAATGGAAGATTGATGAGAATCAGAGGAAAGATCTGCCGCCATCTATGACGACTGGGAACCGAGGGGGGTCGATGCCGGCATGGAATGGCAGATCTCGGCGATCGCGACATTGACAAGGTCAGAAGAACGCCTCTAGACTCTTCCTTGTCCTTCTTTGCTCTGTTCTTGAACATTTAGTTTTGATCAGTTTGGTATAATTACTAGGTTGGGATAGAATGCTCGTCTCAGTGTAAGGATGTCTGTTTTTTTTTTTTTTTTTTTTTTTGGGATTTTGGATGCCATTATTATGTTAGAATGCTCGTCTTAGAGTAAAAATGTCTGCTCTTTTGGAGTTTGGATGACACTGCTAGGTTAGAATGCTCGCCTTCAGGGCCGGCCCCGGATGTTGGGTTGCCATAGCCGGAGAATATTTTGGTTGCCCTTGATCCTTATTGAAAAAATAATAACAAAAGGAAGCCCGATCATGGCATGTAACATTTGTCATCTTTTCATGTTCCAACAGCAAGACATAAGAAGCTGTGTAATGAGCATATTAGCATTAGCATGAGAATTTTAAAAAACTTAGATGAGGTATATGCTTAATTTGAAAACTTGCATCTAGAAAAAAAAAAAATCTGGTCACAAGGACCTCAGAAAGTACAAATCTCCTTATTTGATTATCAGAAATCACATGATGTTGCGATTATGCATACACCATAGCAAAGCCGGAGACTGTAACTTAATCTTGATTCATAAAACATCTAAACTTGATATTATTTGGACTTCTAAGTTAGTTTTGAGCTCTTGCATTAAATAACTTGGAAATTGAGTCCGTTAGTGATTTTGTATTGTATCTTTACGTTGTTGACCCTTCTATTATAAGCTCCGGAATTTTGTTGCCGAAATCTCACTCGATTTTATCATCTTCATTTTTTGTCATGGTACCTATACAATAAACAAATCAAATATAGCATAAATTTATCATACTAACAAGTAACGACCAATTAACCATTGCTTGGTATGTAATTAAGATTTGGAGTTTAATTGTTCAAATAAATTCAAGATCCAAAATCTATAGGTTTTATTAAATTTTCCAATCCATGTTTAGTCCGGATAAAATAATCAGTCTGTTAATATGGGTCTTATGGGGTCTTGAACAAAACACCAACATATATAATCAATCAAATTTCATGTTTGGATCAAAATCCATGTTTTGAGGTTTCATTAAAATTTATCGCCCTTCAAGTTCAGTTCAGATGCCGCAAGCAACAACATCAACGTATATAATCATTAACCAAACTCCCAAATCCCAATAGGCCAATACCACATACATTTCTTTCCAATAAAATGGTGTCCATTTCTTTCTTTCCAATGTTCCCATGAAACCAAAAATATGGATTTTCAACAAAGCATATGGAGAAGGAGAAATAAGCATAAAGCAGTTAAGCAGAGCTGCAGATGCCAGCCAAGAAATTAGAGGGAGAGGAGAGAAAGAGGAATACCTTAGATGATGGCTAGATGTTATGTGAAGAAAGCCTCGGCGCGGACGGCAGTCTGCAGATTAGACTCGAGAGTCGGACTCTACGGCGCGAGAAAAAGAAGAAGAGATAGGGGGAATGGGATCAGAAATGAAGAGAGAGGTGAGAACATTTGTTTTCTTCAGCACAGCAGCCAGCCGCACCCCCTATTCAGCAACATTATTTTTCTTTTTTCTTTTTGGGCCGGTTGCTTGGTAAAATGTTGCCCTATGGATAGGGGGTTCCCAAGCCCACTGGCTTGTTGGGGTTGCCCTAGGGCCGGCCCTGCTCGCCTTGGAGTAAAGATGTTTCTTTTTGGAGTTTGGATGCCATCACTAGGTCAGAATGATGGTTTAGAAGTAAATGTCCTTTTTTGGCGGTGGGAGGAATTTCTGAGTTTTGGAGTAAGCCAACGACGAAGACGAGAACAAACTCTCCATCGCCTGAAACTTTGGTGCTAGTTACTTGTATTGGAATAGTAAAATATATAACACTATAAATCTCCACATGTATGGACTTTTTGTGGCATACTCTATAACATCTAAGCCTCGTACTAAAAGCTCATTGTTAGCTTTGGAGTTGATCATTTCCCCTGAATGATTCGTCTATTGGTCTCTGATGAGTAAACTAAGAACAATCTCATCCTCCTTGATTGACGGCATCTATAATTTAATTTCCAGTGAACACATTCCTCATCCATCTTTTCATTCGACGTGTTGCTTCTTGAGCGACTTAGATTTGATTCATAAAGCATGGGCAGTCTTATAGTAATCTTATGGTACTCTACGACGGACAACAACACTCCAAAGGCATCTCTCTACCATGCTTTAATTCCGTGCATGATATACTCTTCAATCTTACAATCATGAAATATAATTGCAAGTAGGAACATGATAATTGTTGCTTTGATATGTACTGATTACTACCAAGGGTAGTGATAGATCATCAATTTTGACTCTAAATATATAATAGAGTTGCAAAGGTTTTGGTTAAAACAGTGTACATCTTTTTTTGGAAGAAAAATCTTCATCCAAGTGTTCCATCCTAGGATTATCATAAGCTACCGAATGACTGGAAGTACCACAAACAACTTCTAAGAGAGGAATCAACCTTCACGAGGGGGGTGAATGAAGAAACCCAGGCTTCTCTTTAGTCTTTACACTCTTTTGTTATCAGCTTTATTCTCCACTAACTCAAAGGACTCTTGGGATAATCAATAACAACCTATTATTGAATTTTGTTCCTTTTTGAGTAGAACTTACCATGGGCATGAGACCCACTTTCCACTTACCTTGGACTTCTAGTGTGAGACTAACATTCACATTCTAATAGGTATTTAGATATGATTTATGCAAGCAGTAAGCCACATAATGCAACATTGCCCTTCTTGGCTTATGTCCAATAACAAACTAAAAGAGCAAGTAAAATTTAATGACTATAACAAGTAACACTTTTTTGTGCTATCTGCCACCCAACTACTTGAAGTCAGAAATTGGAGCCTATATAGAATTCTTGCTTTCCGCAACCATGCTTACACAATGCATCACATCCTTCAACATAATTTTCCTTGTTATGAGAGCCAAGTAACTCTAAGACTAGTATATTAGGCCAGCTTGAACATCGTACCTGTACAATCATCAAATATCCATGTATAATGGTGTTCGTGGTCGACCATTAGTCACTCCCTCCTGCATGTGTCTCCCTTCTATCTAATTGAGCTAGAACGTCTCACTTTTGTCTCCCCCCTTTATTCAGAAAGGAATTAAGAACACTCTCAAAGGATACAAGAGGTACTGACTATATAGCACAAATACAGACATGTACACGGATAAGGACACGTCAGCTACGTTGCATGAATATGATACAATTCAAACACAATACATATACATACACCATTTTTTTTAATGACGTGGTACCGACAATGAAGAAGAACAATTACAAAAATACAAGATATAACGTGGTTCGGGATCTGTCTTCTCCTACGTCCACGACCACACACAAGTTATTTTATTATTTGGAGAGGGTTGCAATTACAAGATATTGAAACCCTATGTAATTATTTCTAACAAGGGATTGGGGAGAGCACCGACTTTAGTATATTTACCGAACTACCCTCTACTAATTGGTGTACGCACCGAACTCATCCTACTCATGTATGGACATATATACAAAAAAAATTGACAAATTTTTTTCACTAGTAACAATTGTGTCTGGATGTATAGTAGAAAATCTTATCAAATCTCCACAATCTCTAACAATCTCTCACTTAGAGATTTATCAGACGACTTCTACACTATACAATTCTACTCCTCTTGTAACTCAATAACTTGTGTGCGGCGACTTCCTCATCGATCAACCATGGAGGTCAATTGAGACGCAACCTCAATTTCTATACAGTAACAACCTTTGCCAACATGTCATCTGGATTAACCGTTTCATGAACCTTCTATAATGTCAATGTTCTATCATCCAACAAACCACGAATAAAGTGATACTTCAGCTGAATATGCTTTGTCCTGGTGTGAGAGAACGAAATTCTTTGCAAGATGAATTGCACTCTGGCTATTGCAGAGAAGAACATTGCTATATGCCCCCTTTAAACCACAATTGTTAGGATCCCCCACCCCCTAGGAACCGCCATCCAAGATTCCAAATCCCTCAACCAAAATTTTCCCATTCCTGGTAACCGGGTAACCAAAACGGGCAACCTGAAGACCCGAAGGATCCAAATCTTACAAAATAAAACAAAGATACTAATACAAAAGGTAATAAAATCCTTTAATTGTCAAAAGTGAAGCTTACGAGGTATGATTGTTGTAGGACTTTGTATGATTCTTCCCTGGTAGACAAAAAGGTATATATACACAAACAAATGAACTGGTCTTAAGCCAAAAGCGTATTTGTTAAACCTACCTCCTCGTACTTTGTACCTGGAAAAAACCTTTTAAGGATTAGATTTTGTGCATAGCAACATGTGTTGCTCGTACGTTTAGTTTTAACTTCTACAGTTCAAGCACATAATATTCAATCTTTGATTTGGTAGCTTTTACCTAATGTTATGTTAGTTTTTTCTTTTTTCTTTCTATATTGAACATTTTCTCATTACGAGGAAAACTATTTCGCATAATTGTTTTATACCTTTGTTTTACCTGGAATCTTGAGGGAACAGATTTTTGTTTTTTATGCACACTGTATTTTTTTTCTCTTTTAAGAAACATTAGCTGAAATATGTATTCTAACTTATGTCCTCTGACTTCTGTTTCTAAAGACACTTGTTGCTCTGAAGAAAGGTGCTCAGTTGCTCAAATATGGTCGCAAAGGGAAGCCAAAGTTCTATCCTTTAGACTATCTATTGTGAGTTTGTTACCCAGCTCAGCAATTATTTTCTAAATTACGGAATGGATGCCTCTGATTTTCCAAGATTCTTGTGGATTGAATCATACCTGTCCTCTTTTATTTATGCTGAAAGCACATTCCATTGAAGTAATATTTTGTAAGATAAGTCTGAAGGTAGTCAACTTGAACGCTATCTTACTTTACAGGATGAATCATTGTTAATTTGGCTATCTAGTAGTGGAGAGAAGAGTTTGAAGTTAGCTTCTGTTTCAAAAATCATTCCTGGCCAAAGAACTGTGAGTTATTCTAGCTACTCAAATCTATATTCTTGTGTCACTATTTTAGACACACCGTCTGTAAATAGTTTTTTTTTGAAGATGTGGCACTTGAATCTTTGACACCAAACTTGTTGAAGAATAAATTATTTATCTTAGTTTTCTGCAATTATTATTTTCTATGTTTACCATTTCTAGTTAGGGGTTAATGATGTCATTTTATATGCTTTGTATTCCTATAAATATTGGCCAAGAGCCGTAATAAAATTAAGAAGCCATTCTGTTCACAATTAAACTTCCACTTTCAACGAAACTAATGTTCATTATTTTTTTCACTTTCCAGCCAGTTTTCCAACGCCATCTGCGCCCTGAGAAGGATTACTTGTCCTTTTCACTTATATACAACAATGGGAAACGGTCGCTTGATCTGGTGAATAAGCTGTTGTCGTGGACTTTTAATTCTTACCTTTTGATTTTTGCTGTAATTTTATTCTCATGTACTTGTCTACCAGATATGCAAGGATACAGCTGAGGCAGAACTGTGGTTTGCAGGCCTGAAGCAATTGATTTCTTCATTTCAGCGCGGTCGTTCAAAAATAGATGGATGGAACGATGGGCTTTCTTTTGATGTAATAATTCACCTTGGCTTCACTACAACTGCTTTTCTTCATAAGCTGTGCTTTCAAGTAATTTTAATCATGAACATATCCTATCAGATTGCTAAATTTGAAAAAGTTTAGTGTGCTATATTGTTATAGAGGTCTTGTTTGAATAAGAATTTGGTTTCTTGTGAAAGCTAATAATCTGTTTGGTAATAATTTTAAGTATGGTGTCCTGATGGTATAATTTGATCTGGATGTTAGCTATATTGCTGCTGCTCCTTTTGAAGTGTGGACTATAGCCATAACCTTGACCAATTGAGGTCACATTTAGGGAGATTTAACCAAAATGGATCAATGATCCACTTGACTTAACAATTATGTGTCTCATGTGATTTCCTATCAACCCTTTATTAAATCTCTAATGATAAATGTATTCTTTTAACAGGTTTAAGCAAGGCTTTCTAAGCAAAGACTCCACCAGGCTGCACATTTCAAGCTTAGGCCCACCTTTACCTATTTGTTACCTATGTTTTCACATCTCGTCTCTTTTAAATAATTTGGAACGGTGCTCAGTGCCTTTATCTTTGAAGGCTCAAGCTTAGGGACTGATAAATGTTTTCTTTTAAGATGTTTAATACTATGAATTCAGTCTGTACAGGATATCATACGAGTTGCTTCTTTTTCATGTGTCACAGTGGAAGCACGGCTTTCTTGTGTGCTGAGCACGACAAGCCTGATAAATTTTCTTTCCTTCCAGGTTTAGTTTGTCAAGCCTGCTAGTAGGCTACTCCTGTCACAGTTTGCAGTTTTATAGCACAAACACTGTGGACAACCAGAGCATTTTAGGATTACTGTAGATGCATAATCTGGAAAGACCTAGAAGGCATGTTGTTTATTCACTGCCGTAGCTAACCATTTAGTTTTCACCGCGTACTATGGTTATACTTGCTACTTCAGTAGTGCAACCTTGTTGCATGTGTTAATGAAGTGTAGTTTTAGAGTTGTTATAAGAGCAGAGTAAGTCCAGGGTCAGTCTCTAGGTTGAAGTTCTTTTAGAAGTAGTTGGGGCTTAAAGAAAGGAAGAGAAGTCTTGTGGCCTATGCCAGAACTTCTTGGGTGCATAAGTCTGCCTGCATGGGGAACTAATCTGATGGCACTTCATAATTTACCTTAAAAATAAAGTGAATCTTTATACCCTTAACGTGCAAGTGATAGAAAGATAGCCCAAAGTAATAACCCTCGAAGCAGGGATTATCCTGTTATCAACATAACATTTATATGGTGAATACATGTAACTATGTATATAGTATATACAGTTTTTATTTGGTTTGAAGCTCCCAATAATTTTGAACTAAAATTGATTTTTCTAGGATGGACAGGTTGGGTGGTCTTTCATGGAACTGATAATCTAATTTATTATAGTCCAGAACAGCCCACATATGGTTATCATATTAATATGCTGCATTATGCATCAGTAAATTTGAGAGTTTATTATTGAGCTTGGGTATAATCTTATGAGGATATAGTAAAATTGTATTTGACATTCTGTTTTGTATCTTAAAAGTTAAAACCCTATGCAACCTAATAAAACTTGGTTTCATGAGGTCATAAAACTAAATGGACCATAGATTTAGGTTGCAAAAGGTCTTTGGAAACTTGGAACCTTGTGAAACTTTTGAGGAATCAACACTAATAAAAAAAGAAGAATGTAATTTTACAAGTTCCAATAGGATGACTTTATTGTTTGTAGCTGCACAATTGAATGCGGGAGGGCAATTTATCTTATTTACAGACAAGTAAATATTCCGTAAGTTTTTCATAGAGGTTTTATAGTGTGTTTCATCCAAATTTAGGTAAAATTTGTGAGTCTAATATCGCCAGTGTCTCGCCATAGGACCATTATTTTTGCAGCCCACTGAAAATAGGTTTCAGCAAGTTCTGAAGTTTCAAAAAGAAACATCCAAATTAGGTTTCAGTTGGTTTCATGGTTTTCCGCGGGTTTTAAGTTCAGACATCTACCCTTAGGTCAAGAGAAGTATTACCTTATAATGGACCTTAACAGATATGGGTGCCTGGTTCTTGTGAACCTTTGCTCAACCCTAGGCTAGGAATTGCTCATTTCAAAGATTCGGTTATATTATTATAAATTCTTTCAACCTGAGTGTTTGAATTAATTATGAGTAGGAAACTATAATTTAATATTAGTCATTCGTTTAGGAAGAACAGTGTCAAGCCTGAACAAGTGTTTCAAAGATCGGTAACCCTTAGGAAGCATGAGTTAGATAGAGAACCACCTGACTTATCTGAAGCGGATATAGGTAGAAAGTAGACTCTTGGTCAACCTAAGTCTAACCAATTTCTCATTTCGAAGGTTGTATTTTGTTGGGACTTGGGAATATTAGTTAACAAATGTTTCCTAAAGCTCGAGCTGATAGGAACAGGTCTACATATTAAACCTCTTAACACCCCCATCACGTGCAGTGCAAAATTACAAGAACCTGCTCTGTACCTGCAGTGAATGAGCCTAGTGTTAGAGATTGCGGAGGTTTCATCATATTTCCTACTGTATATTATACGTGTCCCTACAACAATAGTAGGATGAGTTCCGTCCGTACAAAAGTAGGATTAGTAGGGGTGATTCTGTAATTATACTGAAGTTAGTGGTCATCCTAATAACTTATTATAAATAGGGGTCCAATCTCTTGTAATTGTAACTCATTCGAAATAATAAAATAACTTGTGTGTGGCCGTGGACATATGAGATCTTCAAACCATGTTAAATTTTGTGTCTGTGATTGTTCTTCTTCGTTGTTGGGAACACATTCATGACACCTAAAGCGTGCACTTGGGCTGAACCCATTTTAAGGAAGGATCGCACATGGAAAGTTAGATAATGTAGACCATTTAATCAGTAGAAGGGGGACTCGAACCTAGGAAGATTTGCTTTGATATTATGTTAGTTAACCAATGTTCCCAAAAGCTCGAGCTGATAGGAACGTGCCAGCACTATATATTAAACCTCTTAAGAGGGAATGTTTCTTCCAACACACGAAACTGTTGTCACTTAATTTGGTTTTATTAGACCTCTTACGTAGACCATGGAACTTTTGAGAAAAGGTGTTGTAGCTGCAAAAGATATGACTAAAGGAAGATGGTGAAGTAGAGTGCTTTGTGACTTGCCCCTTAAAGTTAAAATAAACATCTATAAGACGACAATAAGATCAGCTTTGCTTTTTTGATGGGAATGTCAGGGCATATCAGAAACATGTCTGAGAAATAACCACAACTGAAATTAGAATTCTTAGACGGGTGATTGGCAAAGCATTGAAATAAATTCTAAGCAAGTCTGGTGTATCTGTGGGTAAATGTGAGCGGATCGGTATTATTGAGGATAGATGAGATAATATTGCGGAGGTGGGTTTGACTTTTGCAACAGAGACCAAATATTCACCATAAGAGTGAGATTATATTAGTTTAAGGAGCTCCTAGAACTAGGGGTACCCCTAAATGGTCTTGGACTGAAATTGTGGAAAGGATGACATTAATATTAGAGATGGATGTTCCTTAAATGGGTGCCCTGGAAGAAAAGGATTCATGTTGCCAACATCAACATTTTCTATTAAGGTATTCCTGTTGTAGGAATTATAGACATGTTGTGGCTTCATGTATCCAACTACTCACATGAGGAAAGAAGAGATGAGCATAAATTGATAGTCCACCAACTACCAAGAGCAATGTGGCATATGAAATGGGTTTACTGCTTACATAACCAAAAATATTTGTAAATCCACTTTACCAACAAAATGAGGCATCCGAATTAGTGTCCCAAGTATCTGTATGAACACAACAGTCACACCATCTCCATCCAAGCACCCCCCCCCCCCCCCCCCCCCCCCCCCCCCCCCCCCCCCCCCCCCCCGCCAAAATGGATTGGTCGTGGGGCACAACTCCGAAGTGGCTACTAAGCCGTTAAAACGGGCCATCCTTACCACATAATATAGATGGGGATACGATCAGGGGCGGGGAATAAACCAAAAAAGAGGCGTGGGCCCAAAGAGAGAGATAAATAAAGATGAAAAAAATATAATAACCATAAAAATTTCTAACTATGTAAGCAACATCACCAGAAATTTCAATGTGGATTGGAGTAGGTATACTATCTCTGTGGTCCTCAAAGTTCATATGAATTTTCTTTTAAGAATTGAGTCAATATATTTTCTTACCCATAATTTGATCAAATATATCTCATAAGTATTAAAAATTTGACAAGGTAGAGTTTGAACATGAAGTATCTAATATACGTAATTTTGCTATATATAAATACTATTCAAGTTGCTTGCTCCTGGGACTTCTCTTCCATGTCAGGTGCACCATCTCTAATCATTCTTGATCATAGGTCCATCTGAATTGTTTCAGGATGCAAAGGACTTGATCTCCAATAGTGCAAGTGACAGCTCCATCAGTACCATACTGGATATTAGTTCTCCGGAAAACAACTTAAATACAACTTCTGTTATATCTTTTGAGAATTTGGTCTTTTCAGATAGATCAGATGTGACAAATATGCAAGTGAAAGGATCTTCAGATGTTTTCAGAGTCAGTGTGTCCAGTGCTCCTAGTACTTCCAGCCACGGTTCTGCACAAGATGATTATGATACATTAGGTGATGTGTATGTATGGGGTGAGGTGATATCTGATAATTCAGCGAAAGGTGCCACTGGTAGTATTGTCAGTCAATTTAGTGCAAGAACTGATGTCCTTTTACCTAAACCCTTAGAGTCCAATATAGTTTTGGATGTTCTCCATGTAGCCTGTGGTGTCAAGCATGCTGCCTTAGTAACCAAACAGGGAGAGGTTTTTACATGGGGTGAAGAATCTGGTGGTCGTCTTGGACATGGAGTTGAAACAGATGTCATCCAACCTCGTCTTGTTGAACGTTTGGCAGCCTACAATACTGATTTTGTTGCTTGTGGCGAGTTCCATACTTGTGCTATATCTGTAGCTGGTGAACTTTATACTTGGGGAGATGGCACTCATAATGTTGGGCTTCTTGGTCATGGTACTGATGTTAGTCACTGGATACCTAAGAGGGTTTCAGGACCATTGGAGGGTCTTCAAATTGCGTATGTTACTTGTGGCACTTGGCATACAGCCTTGATAACTACTGCTGGGCAGCTATTCACGTTTGGTGACGGAACATTTGGTGTCTTAGGCCACGGAAACAGAGAGAGTATTTCACTTCCAAGGGAAGTAGAATCATTGATGGGCTTGAAGACGATTGCTGTTGCATGTGGAGTGTGGCATACTGCTGCTGTGGTAGAGGTTATTGTAACTCAGTCTAGTGCCAGCATATCATCTGGAAAATTGTTTTCTTGGGGTGATGGAGACAAATATCGCCTTGGTCATGGTGATAAGGAACCACGACTTAAACCCACTTGTGTGCCTTCACTTATCGATTACAATTTTCATAAGCTAGCCTGTGGTCACAGTCTGACAATTGGCTTGACAACTTCGGGACATGTTTTTACGATGGGAAGCACTGTTTATGGTCAGCTTGGAAATCCCCATTCTGATGGAAAGCTTCCATGTCCCGTTGAGGATAAGCTCGGTGGTGAATCTGTCGTAGAGGTTGCTTGTGGTTCATACCATATTGCGGTCTTGACATCTAAAAGTGAAGTTTACACATGGGGAAAGGGTGCCAATGGAAGATTGGGCCATGGGGACCTTGAAGATCGGAAAACACCTACACTCGTTGAAGCTTTGAAGGACCGACCTGTTAAACGCGTTGCCTGTGGTTCAAACTTTACAGCTGCTATCTGCCATCACAAATGGGTATCAGGTGCAGAGCAGTCTCAATGCTCAACGTGCAGACAAGCTTTTGGATTTACTCGAAAGAGGCACAACTGCTATAATTGTGGACTTGTGCACTGCCATTCGTGTAGCTCCAAAAAGGCTGTGAAAGCAGCATTGGCTCCTAATCCTGGAAAGCCATATAGAGTATGTGATTCCTGTTATGTCAAAATACTTAAAGTTGCAGAGTCTGGTGGAATCAATAGCAGGAGAAACACAGCAAATGCTGTTCCCCGCCTCTCAAGTGAAAGCAAGGACAAGTTTGAGAGATTGGAGATGAAGCTGTCAAAGGCTGTGTCACCCAGCAATTCGGATCTAATAAAGAATCTGGACATCAAAGCATCCAAATATGGAAAGAGAACAGACTCGTTGGCTTTGATTCGACCCACTCAAGGTCCTTCAATGCTGCAACTGAAAGACATTGCTTTTACTGGTAGAGTTGATCTGCATCGAGCAGTTCCTAGAGCAGTTCGCACATCAGTAGCTCAATCTGTGAATTCTTCTAGAGCTGTTTCACCTTTCTCAAGAAGACCTAGTCCTCCACGCTCTGCAACACCTGTTCCCACCACCTCTGGCCTTGCTTTCTCCAAAAGCATTACAGACAGTCTGAAGAAAACAAATGATCTCTTGAATCAGGAAGTGCAGAAGTTACGTGCCCAGGTATGATGGACCTTTGCTTCTCTAATTTAACCTCTCAGTAGGGGATAATTAACTTACAGAACATGTATCATGGGCCTGAACTAGGTTGAGGCTCTGAGGCAACGATGTGAACTTCAAGAATTTGAGTTACAGAAATCAACTAAGAAGGCCCAAGAGGCCATTGCACTGGCTACTGAGGAATCTGCAAAGTCCAAAGCTGCGAAGGAAGTTATAAAATCTCTAACTGCACAAGTAATTTCCTGATTACTTCTTTCACTTGCTGTTGACCTTTCTGTGGTAACAGGTTAGGTAAATTTAAACATCAGGTTTCCTAAAAACTTGTTTTGTTATTTGGTAGCAATATTTATATCAACTGTTTGATGAATGTGGGTTTTATACTAGCTTTGTGGGAGATTCATATAAGAGTTAAATATTGCATGTGGTACTCATCGCCTTTGAATCTTTCTTTTTGTGTAGGTCAGCTGTAGGCTTGAGAGTCGAGATCTACCATTGTTTGTCTAAAGCTGTATGAAGGCTTTTAATTCACAACTTCCATAAACATATCTCTTAGCTCTTTCTTTTCCGTTTCCTTCCACTTTCCGGACTTCTGGTAGATATGCACCTAATATTTTTTCAGATTTTCACCATAGTTTGGGCAATCCAATGGTTGTTGAGGCCTTTGGTATGGGTAGGGGAGGTCCTGGGTTCCAAACCCAGGGGGGACACTGAAATTGGCCCTTATTTTCAAAATAATTTTTAGAACTTCCATTTTCTTACTTTTAAGCTTTATCGTAAATCTAAGCAAAACAACAACCATATTAGCGCCTAATTTGATCACTCTTTCCTCAATATTATGTTGTTTCCTTTCTGGCTTGTGAGGTTGAGCTGCCATCCAGTTTTTGTTACCTGTATAATTTACTAGGTTTGCTTCATTTTTTATCAGAACCATCTGCTAGCTTTTTGCTGGTCTGTGTATAAAAAGTTCAAAAGCTTGTTACTATTTGAACTGAAAATTTTCACCACCACTTTTTTCTTCTGTTTGCTGTTTACTGTTTACGTCCTCTAGAAACTCTCAACTCTAAATAATGCTAGGGATCCGGCATCATATCCTCATAAGTTGGGGAATCTTTTTTCCAAATGGCATACTAGCTTAACCTTTTGTCCTTTTCTTCCAAAATTATCCCTACTGCACTGCATCAGCTAATAATACTAATGGAGTTCTCCCCTGGTTGTTTTGATCTCCATATTTCTCTTATCTAAACAAAAGAGTGGCCTTATTATTCTCTAAGCACCTAATTCAACCACCTTTTCTCAACAATATGTTGTTTCCTTTCTGGCTTCTGATTTACTAGTTTTACCTCATTTTCTAAAATTTCAGAACCTTCTGGTTGTATTTATTTTTGTTTATCCTTGTATCCTTGCCTATCTTGCACGAAAACGGACACGGATGCATACACAATTCAGATACGGGATACAAACATTTTTAAATATATACAAAAGTAGTTACCTATTTGGCATGAATACTTGACACGAACACGGTTACAGACACGATACAGATACATATACCATTTTACCATGTTCTCGCAACATAGATCCTTGGTCTCTTGGAATTTTGCTGTTTTTATGCCTGCAAAGGCCTTGATATTCTTACATGAATTTCTTTTGGGTGTCATATAGCTCAAAGATGTGGCAGAGAGACTCCCGGCTGGTGCCTATGAAAGCGAAGAGCTTAGACCTGCTTACTTGCCGAATGGCAATGAGCCGCACCTCCGTCACACCAATATGAATGGAGAGCACCGGCTAACAGTTGAAAGCACCAGTCCTATCATTCCTCTGCCCTCAACTGCCTATTCCACCCCTTTGAATGGAATTTCTGATGAATGTTGTGCTCCAGCTGATGCCCATGATACCAATGGAATGGGCACAATCCTCCAAAATAATGGGGTGGTTAATTACCAACAGACACAAGATAAGTTGAATACAAGAGAACATAAAGGTAGTGGAGATAAGATGATATCTAGCGGTAGAGGAGAGGACCTTGATGGCAGGGAGAATCAGCATCTTCATAATGGTGAGAATGGTTCAAAATCTAGAAGTCCCAGCTCAGCTAATAATAATCAAGTTGAGGCAGAATGGATAGAGCAATATGAACCAGGGGTATATATAACCCTCATGGCTCTTCGCGATGGAACCAGAGATCTGAAGCGTGTGCGGTTCAGGTAAACGAGAAATTTACTACTGTTCGATTGCTGCTAGTGTTCTTACCATCCTTCTCAAGGATCTAATTCCGTGGAAAAACATATTCACTAGTCTTTCTTACCATTCTAGTTTTAGTACATCTGCCATTTCTTTTACATTAATTAGTAATGACCTGAATTGACCCTGGGGAAGTTCATATTACCTACCACATGCCATTTGTTTTCAACTAGTTTATGAACCACACTTTGCTATCTTGACACAGTTTCTGAAGCTTCATTTTGCTCCAATACCAACTACGCATTAGCAGCTTTTGCTAAAAGTGTTGACTTGTTTGCTATCTGATCTTTTTTGTCTCCATATGCTAAAAATGTTAAAGTGGATGATATGTCTTGACATCAATAAAATTGTAAGGTTCATGGACAATGAATGACTAAGCAGGTAGAGATAATTTAAATGGCTGAGATGTTATCAAACTAGTGACAAATCCTGCTTGGGCTTGATATGAGTAGTGCTTAAAGTTATCTTTTAAAACTGATTAGCGATTGAATACTTCCTAAACTGACAATAGAGATGATTGTGTAGCCGGAGGAGATTTGGAGAGCATCAAGCCGAGGCTTGGTGGTCTGAGAACCGGGAGAATGTCTATGAGAAGTACAATGTTCGTGGGTCAGACAGGGCCTCGTCAGTAGCATCATCCACGCAATCAGCGTTAAGACCAGGTGAAGATTACTCATCTTCTTCCAGAGTGTAATATGAGCAAGATGACCATCGAAGTGGAAGATGTAATGTTGAGCTGAGAGTACTTCTCTTAGTAACCCTCATGCAGTCAGGATCTGGAACTATGATGCTGATGGTGTTCATCCAGGCGGTCGTGTAGTAAGCAAAAGTTTTCCCCAATCGAGATGTGTGTAGCATATTTGCCGCCTAGTTCATGTTATATATTGTTCCTCAATTTCACTTCTTATGGGTCTGCCCTTTGCCTGTTCCATTGTATTGTAGTGTATATAAGGTGCATCAAATGGTAGAGGGCAGAGAAAGGTCATTTCAATTTGTACACAACTCTTTGTTGGAAATTGCAAATCAAAGGGTCCTTGCTAGAGTCCTCCCCCTCCATATCTTTCTTTCCAAGTACGTTGTTATTAGTGCGGATCTAATTCTGGAAATTGAATGAGAAAATTGTTGCAATTTATTTATGTTCACTTCCTTCTTTTACCTACTTAAGAGCTTTCTTGTGACTTTCAAGGAAGCAGTGATTTAGCTGCTTTGACTTAGCTTCATTCAGAGCTATAGGTTTTACAGTTTTCTCATGAGAAGCTGAAAGTTTGTTCTGCATGATCCATCTGTGACTGGTGGCATATATGTCGAGACCCAGCTCAGGCTTGCCAATTTCTCTTGGGAGTGCTAACCTGAGTTTGTCCTAGGTCCGAGTCTAGTGTAAACCCGAGTTTGGCTCAAACATGAACTTTTTGTTATGTCGAGACCCAGCCCCGGTAGGACATCTTGAGTTTGCTTCTATCATAGAACAACTTTTAGTCCATTCAACGAAGTAACTTCATTGCCATCAGGAGAAGTTCAAACATCCCTTCAGCACCGAACATTTTTTCGAAGCATGTTCTTTGTCAAGAAATCACCATCTGGCTGGTACGAATGTCCATCTTTCAAGTCTGTATCAGATAATAAACTTCCTAAGATCAGATCTTCCGAAATCTCCGGTACGTGTAACACGCATTCCAGTGTCCTTTCTTGTGGTTCATAACCACTATCTCGATCTTCAGATTTTCTGCTAGGTACATGTTTGCCATCGAGACCTTTGTCATAACAAGGCTCGTCTTTGGTGAACAGTTCTTTCGAGAGCACACGTGGTCAGATATACTAGTGTCCGACCTCTAGTCAGCTACCACGCTAGATAACTCAACCTGTGCAACAATAGCAACCATGTTAAGTAATCAAAACAATCAAGTTTAGCCATACCTGCTATTTTTAGCCAAACCTGTCACGCCCCGACCCGGAATCACCCGAATCATCGTTTTTGCAGGGGGCGTGATGCCACACGAGCCTGGAGTTGCGCTCGTGCAAGGCAAGATGACAAGTTCTCAAATGGTTATCTTTGAGTTGATATTAACAACGAAAGAAAAACAGAGTATACGAAATAATTCTCTTTATTGATATTCGAACTGAAATTACAAAGGCTTTCGATAGCCCAACAATATATGCCAGATTAGCTACAACACTCAGGTTCTCTCTTACCTACAAAGGATTTCACCGTTCCATACATCATGCCTTCTATATCTCGGCCGCATAAATCCTGTTGTAAGTCCGAGCGTCAATGCGATCGCACGCTTCAATACGCTTCGGCATTTCAAGCCTCAACGCGTTCAAGCGAAGCTTCGTCGCGAGCAATCCATTCCCTGCACCCTGCATGAAAGCTGGTGGGGGATCAGTACGTTCGTCCTTGCATGTACTGATGCAAAGACCTTTCTAAACCGACATTGTAGTATTTATGTTGAATCATGCAACTTAGCTTATGATCTTGCTATATTCTCCTTAGGGTCGATTTCATGGCATATTCGAAAGCGTAAAGCATGTTAACATGGCAAGCATGTTATTCGAATTGAATAGGCAAGCAGGCAAGCAATCTTGTGTTTGTTTCGTGGCGCGACTTCTTACCAAGTCGACGCACTCGCTCTTGCACTGATGCAAGGTGAATACGTCCAATTCCTTCCCTATCATGTTATAAGTGCTCCCTAAGTAGGATCTACGCGTGCAGGACACATACGTGCCTACACTTTCAACCCATCGTTCCTTAACTATATGAAAGTCTTGGCGTATCCGCACCAGAATGGACTGAAGGCGTTTCTTTCTTTCTTTTCTCTCTTTCTTTTCTTTCTTTCTTTTTCTTTTCTTTCTCGAATTTGGGTAGCCCGGCGTTTCACGGGTTGGGTTGCTACCCCAACAACCAAAACATACCGCGTGCCTACCATCATTTGCGGCTTTTCACATCTATAACCGGGTGCTAATCGGACTTTAGAGATGTGCGCCTATCAAAGATTATATCCCTCCTAGGCCGAACGGTCCCGGTGCCCCGGCGTACCCGTTCAGAGGAAACGTTCCGTGCACGGAAGATTATCACAATTATTGTTTGCAAAAACAAAAAGTTGTTCTATTACAAACTTTTGAAGAAGTGTACAAGAGTACAATTTGAATTCTGGAAAAGTACAACTATAGGAATCTGATCAGAAGACGACCACTTTATCCCTTGAACTATGTGAACTTGAAGACTGTAGCCTCTGGAGAATGCAGCAGCAATTTTGCAAGAATTCTTGATCTCTCTCTGTGTATATCTGATGCTTTAACAATGATTGGAAACTCTATTTATAGAGTTCATGAAATAACTGTTTTAGCAGTTATTCTGATGTGCGCGCGGCTGGATTACGCCATATTGGGTTGCGCCAACCTCCTGTTGCGCCAACTTTCATTCAGTTATAAGTCGTGTACTAACTGTATTTAGACGCGTGGCATCATGTGATTGAGATGCGCGTGATCGTGTACAGGATAGTAGACACGTCTTGAGAGATTAATGGCATGTGCGCCTGTCACGTCCCAGAACCAGAATACTGGAGAGCGGGGGAATGACTTAGCCAGCTACGTATTACGGGAAGATGAATACTGTATAATACGATCAATGCTGTCTAATAAGACGAGGGGGTGCATACTACATAAAAGTCGCACTATGGTCACTTCACATCTATTGTCTCAATCATTCAAACACGAAACAGAAATAGAGAACATGTAAGATAAAGCAGTAAGGCGTCCCAAACGCTCAGTCAAAATGTTCTTGATATCTGGCTTTACAAAACATAGCCAGATGACGAAGCAAGGTATACACAATTGTTTATCAGCTGCAGCCTAACTTTGTTACAATTACGTAAAAGTAAGTACAAGACGATCCGACTAACATGCCGGTGCCAAACGGTAAAATATAAAGTAAGTAACAAAACGAACGGGGAAGTAAGGAGCCCACTCGAGTCCTCCTGCGATCATTCCTCTAGTATTGACCATCTTGGAGGTGGAAGTAAGCTGAGTCCTCGGGAACTGGCTCTAAATCTGGCCATGCAAAACCAGAGAGGTTAGACCTCTAATAGCAAGTACCGCAAGGAAGCACGATATGAGGAATTAAACCAGTAAATAAGAGAATATAATAATAGATCTCTACTTGCTACTGGGATTCACATAACGTCACGACACTTCGAACCAACCTCCCAACCAAACAAGGACAGAAGTTGGTCCGTCATGTCTCGACACTCTGATCATCTCAGTTAGTCAATAGAGTAGGTACAGTACACAACCAAATCAATTTAAACGGCCATGCAACTACTACGGCTTGCTATTGTGGGTTCCAAGTTATCTTGAAATTATGCGATAAAGGATTCCTCAGTTCTTACTATGTGCAAGCAAGGCTAGTCTACCCAATCAATCAATTGTGCCAATCATGAATTAGACGAGTCCCAGCGGGATGCCCGTCATCAATATACAATAAATAATATAAGCAGATACCGCTCCCTGCCCGTATGACAGATTTGCAGTATCTGTGGGAACCAGCCGGCCTGTCGGGCACTAATAGTCCCTAAGAGGGCTGCCATGTAAGAACTCGAAAATCCATTCTCTCCATGCAATCATTATTTTATTTAACTTAGTAGCCTCTATGTTAAGTGAAATCCCATGCCGTGGATCATGGTCATTCAGAATGAGTACTTTCGTACAAAGTACGATATGCCCAACTCTACAACGATACCTGTGCGGTTAGGTTGTAGGTCTTACATAGCGTAATGCAACAATTAAAACTAACTACGGAATAAATCATGTCTTGACCATAAATAAATTGAAGCCTGTATATGCCTGTATGCCAATATTCGGGATCGACCAATCGATTACAATAGTTCATAATTAATATGAATGTGTCTCATTCATTCAATTCAATAAGACGACTAGCCAGTCTCTTAGTTCCAACTAGAAACGCATGATCAATTATTAGTCAAGGTCACAATCAATATCAATCAATGTCAATTCGGGACAATAATCAGTCAAAAGGCATCATGGGCTAGAGTTCATGCGGCCGGAAAATTATAGAAGTTCATGTGGCTGAGAATGCATATGTGGTCAGAATCTCATGCGGCTAGGAAGTGCCATACGGAAAAACAGTAGTCAACAGCATTCGACCACGAAAAACAGCATGCGCCAGGACAACATGTGCCAGGACAGTATGCGTCAGCAAACAGCATGCGCCATCAAACAGCATGCGCCAGGAAACAACATGTGCCAGGACAGCATGCGCCAAGAAACAGCATGTGCCAGGAAACAGCATGCGCCAGGAAACAACATGCGCCAGGAAACAGCATGCGCCATGACAGCATGCGCCAGTACAGCATGCGCCAGCAAATAGCATACGCCAGCAAACAGCAGGCAACAGCTTTTTGCCAGCAAACAGCATACGCCAGAAAACAGCATGCGCCAAGACAACATGCGCCAGCAAACAGCATGCGCCAGCAAACAGCATGCGCCAGCAAACAGCAGGCAATAGCTTTTTGCCAGCAACAACATGCGTCAGGAAACAGCATGCGCCAGGACAGCATGCGCCAGCAACAGCAGGCAACAGCTTTTTGCCAGCAACAACATGCGCCAGGACAGCATGCGCCAGCAAACAGCATGCGCCAGCAAACAGCAGGCAACAGCTTTTTGCCAGCAAACAGCATGTGCCAGGAAACAGCATGCGCCAGGACAGCATGCGCCAGGAAACAGTATGCGCCAGGACAGCATGCGCCAGCAAACAGCATGCGCCAGCAAACAACAGGCAACAGCTTTTTGCCAGTAAACAGCATACGCCAGGACAGCATGCGCCAGCAAACAGCATGCACCAGCAAACAACAGGCAACAGCTTTTTGCCAGTAAAAAGCATGTGCCAGAAAACAGCATGCGCCAGGACAGCATGCGCCAGAAAATAGCATGCGCCAGGACAGCATGCGCCAGCAAACAACATGCGCCAGCAGACAGCAGGCAACAGCTTTTTGCCATCAAACAGCATGCGCCATCAAACAGCATGGGCCAGGACAGCACGCGCCAAGAAACAACATGCACTGCTCATCTTCCCCAACCAGCCTCCAATGGCCATGAAAACCCATGAACCAAAAGACCATAAATCACTCAAAATAAGTCGAAATGAGGACTTCCAATGGTCTAAATTGGGTAGAATCAAATTTTCTACAACATGGAACCATCAAAACTTGACAAATAATAAAGTTACTAGATCAAAACCTAAATTTTTTGAAAATGTATTAAACTTAGATCTACATGAAATAAGCCATGAGAATTGAAAATGCTAAGTACTAAAGTATCTAAGAATCTTGAGAGGAAGACAATGGAACAACAAAATTGGAAATCCATCAAGAAGCAAGTTGGCACTTGCCTATGCGGCTGGGTAGGTGGGGAGAATTATGGAGGATGAAGAAGAAGAGTAATGGAGAAGGAGTAAATGAAGATAGAGAAATGGTTTTGGGGTTTTAAATGGGGGTGGTGGTAGGTGGGTTCATGTTGAACCATCCAAGGCCGGAAAATAAACCAACTCGGGCCGAATTCAAAAGCAAAGCAGAAAGTAAAAATACAGAAAGTAAAATGCAGAAAAATAATTAGCAGGAAATTAAAGGAATTTAAATACAGAACAATACATGATAAATATTAAATAAATACATTCCTGCAGTACATGTATTTAGACTATGTATTCCGGGAACGGGAAGTGACATCTCTACCCTCCTTAGAAAAATTTCGTCCTCGGAATTTAAAATCCAAGCAGGATAGAAACATCGGAGCTAAACTAATCTAAGTGTAAGCAATTTGAGTAAGCAATCATTCTACAATGCCAATAGCAAGTAACATATCTATGTTTAACTATCGACGACACCAAGCAATTCTACTCATAAGGTGACGAGCATGAGGAGTTAAGACAATCAAGGTATACAGAAAGAGATATATCTTGTGAGTCAAACAGGTGCGGATACCGTGATCGGATGTCATCCTCACGTTGCCACGTTGACTCCTCTAAAGAGTGATGACCCCAAGCAACCCGGACAAGGCTAATTGTTCGGTTATTGAGTATCTTCTCCCTTCGGTCCAAAATAGACACAGGCTGTTCCTCGTAAGACAGGTTGGTACCAACAACCAGCTCAGAATGATCAAGGATATGGCTTGGGACCGATACATACCTATGTAACTGAGATACATGGAACACGTCATGCACCTTTCGCAACGAAGGTGGAAGGGATAAACGATAAGCAACATCGCCTATCCAATCAAGGATAACAAACGGGCCCACGTACCGCGGACTCAACTTCCCGCGAACGCCAAATCTAATGATCCCACGGGTAGGTGAGATCCGTAAGAACACGTGGTCCCCAACGAAAAACTCTAGCGGCCTGGTCCGCCCAATGACGATGTCGATCCTGTGCAACTCGAAGTCGCTCTCTAATTCCCTTGACCACTTCAACTGTCTGGACAATCATTTCCGGGCCTAACATATTCCTCTCTCCGATATCATCCCATGCCAGTGGTGACCTACACTTCTTACCATATAGTGCTTCAAATGGTGCCATCTGGATACTGGCTAGATGCATACGCTATCACCTTTCCATGTTGCATGAGGACACATCCAAGTCCTTTACCTGACGCATCACAATATACAGTGAAACCTCCGGGCCCAACTGGCAATGTAAGAATAGGTGCTGATATCAACTTCTGCTTCAAGTTCTCAAATGATGCCTGATATTCTGCCGACCAGACGAATGGTACATCCTTTCGTGTCAAGCGGGTCATGGGTGTTGAAAGTCTTGCAAAGTCTGCTACGAATCTCCTGTAATATCCTGCCAATCCCAAGAAACTTCGTACATATGCTACGGTCTTGGGTACTGGCCAACTCTCTACTGCTTCTACCTTCTTGGGATCCACTGCTACTCCAGCTCCTGATACGATGTGCCCTAAAAATGAAATGTGGTCCGACCAAAACTCACACTTGCTGAGCTTGGCATACAACTGGTTCTCTCTCAGAACCTGTAACACTTTTCGGAGGTGGTCCTCATATTTTTCCTCACTAGCAGAGTAGACGAGAATGTCATCAAGAAACACAACGACAAATTGATCTAAGTATGGCATAAAGATGCGGTTCATCAAATCCATAAATATTGCTGGAGCATTGGTCAAACCAAACGGCATTACCAAAAATTCATAATGCCCATACTTCGACCTGAATGCTGTCTTGGGAATATCCTCCTTCCGAACCCTCACTTGATGATACCCTGAACGAAGATCTATCTTGGAGAAAACTCTAGCTCTGCTCAACTGATCAAACAAGTCGTCGATCCTGGGTAGTGGGTACTTGTTCTTTACTGTTGTCGCGTTAAGTTTCCTGTAATCGATGCACAATCTGGATGACCCATCCTTCTTCCCCACAAGTACCACTAGTGCTGTCCATGGTGATATACTAGCTTGGATGAACTTCTTCTCCTTCAGTTCCTCTATGTGCTGATATACCTTGGCCTGTTCTGAATCCGCCATTCTGTAAACTCGATCTGATATCGGTTTAGTTCCAGGTACCAATTCTATGCTGAACTCAATATCCCTAACCGGTGGTCGACCTGGAAGTTCTTCGAGAAATACGTCTAGAAACTCTTCAACTACCTTCGGAACTTGAACTTCTTCCATTGCCGTCACTACTCCCTGCTCTTGTTGAGTTGCCACTGATCTGACTAAGGTGAACCTCTTCATGCCTGGAATATCAAAAGATACACTCCCTCTACGACAATCTATTGTCGCATGACTGTCTTTCAGTCAGTCCATGCCTAAGATAACGTCAAAATTTCCAACAGGAAATTCTATCAACCGGGCGGGGAAGGAGTGCCCGCAAACTACAATGCTACATGCTAGAATAACTCTACTAACTCCTACGAGTCCATTACCAGTGAGTATATTTAACCTTCCTGACAATGCCTCGAACTCCATTCCTAGCCGTGTCGCAAATTGTGCAGATACAAATGAGTGTGATGCTCCCGAATCAAACAATGCTACTGCGGGATATGAGACGACGAGAATGTTACCTGCCACGACATCTTCCGATGCCAATGCCTCTTCCAAGGACAGAGTGAATGCCTGCCCTCGACCTCCCTGTTGATTCCCATGCTGCGGCCTAGCCTGGTGCTGCTGCGGGCCCCTGCCTTGGTGATGCTGGGATGGTCTGTGCTGGTGTTGCTGCATCGGCAGTCCCTGCTGCCGAAACATCTGAGCTTGCGACATGAACGGGCGTTGTGCCAACGGTCTCACTGCTACCGCTGGTCCTCGATACTGGCCTGCCCCTGGTGCTGACAGGACAGGAAATTGTTGTACTGGTCCTCCTGACCTCGAATTCATGGGACAGGTAATAACCCGATGAACTGGACTTCCACATATCAAACACAGTCCGTTCAATGTCCGACACACATCTCTAGTGTGTCCTACCTTCCCACAATAAGTACAGCCTGCTGGGGGTTGCTGGTTCTTCCTCTGTTGTTGTTGCTGCTGCCTTGGTGGTGGTGCTATCCTTCGTATTGCCACATCGTGGATGCGAATGCCAAGGGATAGTACTGTTGCTCGGGGCGCTGCTCCCCCTCCTCCTTCAATCTGACTGTGGGATCTCTTCTGACCTCCAGTCCTTGCCGTGATCCTCTGAATGGTGATCTCATGCCTTCGGGTTGCCGTCAATACCTCATCGAAAGTCTAGTAATTGTGCCCCTCTATCAATTGCAAGAGCTTAAGATGAAACCCTTGCTGGAACCTCATAGCCCTCTGGCTCTCTGTTGCTACCATCTCCGGGGCGAACCTACTCAATCTGCAGAACTCTGCTGCATAAGCATCTACCGTCTTGCCGGCCTGCTTGAGGTTGATAAACTTCTGTTGCAGCTCAAACTGCGCCATAACTCCATAGTACTTCGTCTTGAACCTTGCAGTAAAGTCGTCCCAAGCAACAGGACGTCTGATGCCCACTTTCTCTGATTCCCACCAATCACGTACGAGATCCTGAAGTAACAACTTCACTTGATCCACACGTTCTTCTGCCGGCACCTTAGCTGTTGTCAGAATAGCCTCAATATCCTTAAGCCACGCATCTGCTGAGATGGCATCTTCCGTTCCCTCGAAACGGCAGGGGTTGTACTTACAAAACCTGGTTGATGCTCCTGAATCTGTCCTTGCCCCTCTATCCAAAGCCGTCTGCAATCCTTGGTTGAGGAGTACATTCTGCTCTTGTAACTGAGCGTGCATGCGCTGCTGGCTAACATCTGGTGTTGCTGAGTAGCCATCATCCCTCTCATGATCTCCAGAAGGGCCGGTGTGTCCACTTCCACTGGGGTAGGTAGAACTATGGGTGGTGTAGGAACATCCGGATACTGCGGTCCGGCTGCTGGTTCTACTATCACTTCTTCTTGGATAGCTTCTTGAGATAGTAATGGCCCTTGTAGCTGACCAACCTCGTCATGTTGTCCATGTTGCCCTTGTTGTTGCGGTCCAGTTCTGACAGATGCAGACAAAGTGCCCCTAAGGAAAGGGACAAGAGAGCAATCAAACGACCGGACATGAAGGATCAATGAAGCCGAAGGATACGGGAATGTTAAGCTAGGATTGAGAACAACGAATCATGAGATCAATGGGGAACATGTGTGATTGAGACATCTTATAAATCAAAACACCCCACAAGTCTGAAATTAGACCTGCATGGGCCACCACTAAAATCTTGTCACGCCCCAGAACCAGAATACTGGAGAGCGGGGGAATGACTCAGCCAGCTACGTATTACGGGTAGAGGAATACCGTATAATACGATCAATGCTGTCTAATAAGACGAAGGGGTGCATACTACATAAAAGTCGTACTATGGTCACTTCACATCTATTGTCTCAATCATTCAAACACGAAACAGAAATAGAGAACATGTAAGATAAAGCAGTAAGGCGTCCCAAACGCTCAGTCAAAATGTTCTTGATATCTGGCTTTACAAAACATAGCCAGATGACGAAGCAAGGTATACACAATTGTTTATCAGCTGCAGCCTGACTTAGTTACAATTTCGTAAAAGTAAGTACAAGACGATCCGACTAACATGTCGGTGCCAAACGGCAAAATATAAAGTAAGTAACAAAACGAGCGGGAAAGTAAGGAACCCACTCGAGTCCTCCTGCGATCATTCCTCTAGTATTGACCATCTTGGAGGTGGAAGTAAGCTGAGTCCTCGGAAACCGGCTCTAAATCTGGCCATGCAAAACCAGAGAGGTTAGACCTCTAATATCAAGTACCGCAAGGAAGCACGATATGAGAAATTAAACCAGTAAATAAGAGAATATAATAATAGATCTCTGCTTGCTACTGGGATTCACATAACGTCACGACACTTCGAACCAACCTCCCAACCAAACAAGGACATAAGTTGGCCCGTCATGTCTCGATACTCTGATCATCTCAGTTAGTCAACAGAGTCGGTACAGTACACAACCAAATCAATTTAAACGGCCATACAACTACTACGGCTTGCTATTGTGGGTTCCAAGTTATCTTGGAATTATGCGATAAAGGATTCCTCAGTTCTTACTATGTGCAAGCAACGCTAGTCTACCCAATCAATCAATTGCGCCAATCATGAATTAGACGAGTCCCAGCGGGACGTCCATCATCAATATACAATAAATAATATAAGCAGATACTGTTCCCTGCCCGTGTGACAGATTTGCAGTATCTGTGGGAACCAGCCGGCCTGTCGGGCACTAATAGTCCCAAAGAGGGCTGCCATGTAAGAACTCGGAAATCCATTCTCTCCATGTAATTATTATTTTATTTAACTTAGTAGCCTCTATGTTAAGTGAAATCCCATGCCGTGGATCATGGTCATTCAGAATGAGTACTTTCGTACAAAGTACGATATGCCCAACTCTACAACGATACCTGTGCGGTTAGGTTGTAGGTCTTACATAGCGTAATACAACAATTAAAACTAACCACGGAATAAATCATGTCTTGACCATAAATAAATTGAAGCCTGTATATGCCTGTATGCCAATATTCGGGATCGGTCAATCGATTACAATAGTTCATAATTAATATGAACGTGTCTCATTCATTCAATTCAATAAGACGACTAGCCAGTCTCTTAGTTCCAACTAGGAACGCATGATCAATTATTAGTCAAGGTCACAATCAATATCAATCAATGTCAATTCGGGACAAGAATCAGTCAAAAGACATCATGGGCTAGAGTTCATGCGGCCGGGAAATTATAGAAGTTCATGCGGCTGAGAATGCATATGTGGTCAGGATCTCATGCGGCCAGAAAGTGCCATACGGCCACAAAAAACAGCAGTCAACAGCATACGACCACGAAAAACAGCATGCGCTAGGACAGCATGTGCCAGGACAGCATGCGCTAGCAAACAGCATGCGCTATCAAACAGCATGCGCCAGGAAACAGCATGTGCCAGGACAGCATGCGCCAAGAAACAGCATGTGCCAGGAAACAGCATGCGCCAAGAAACAGCAATCGCCAGGACAGCATGCGCCAGAACAGCATGCGCCAGAACAGCATGCGCCAGCAAACAGCATGCGCCAGCAAACAGCAGGCAACAACTTTTTGCCAGCAAACAGCATACGCTAGAAAACAACATGTGCCAGCAAACAGCATGCGCCAGCAAACAACAGGCAACAGCTTTTTGCCAGCAACAGTATGCGCCAGGAAACAGCATGCGCCAGGACAGCATGCGCCAGTAAAAAACATGCGCCAGCAAACAGCAGACAACAGCTTTTTGCCAGCAAACAGCATGCACCAGGAAACAGCATCCGCCAGAACAGCATACGGCAGCAAACAGCATGCGCCAGTAAACAGCAGGCAACAGCTTTTTGCCAGCAAATAGCATACGCCAGGAAACAGCATGCGTCAGGACCGCATGCGCCAGCAAACAGCATGTGCCAGCAAACAGCAGGCAACAGCTTTTTGCCAGTAAACAGCATGCGCCAGAAAACAGCATGCGCCAGGACAGCATGCGCCAGCAAACAGCATGCGCCGGCAAACAGTAGGCAACAGCTTTTTGCCAGTAAACAGCATGCTCCATCAAACAGCATGGGCCAGGACAACATGCACCAAGAAACAGCATGCACTGCTCATCTTCCCCAACCAGCCTCCAATGGCCATGAAAATCCATGAACCAAAAGACCATAAATCACTCAAAATAAGTCAAAATCAGGACTTCCAATGGTCTAAATTGGGTAGAATCAAATTTCCTACAACATGGAACCATCAAAACTTGACAAATAATAAAGTTACTAGATCAAAACCTAAAATTTTTGAAAATATATTAAACTTAGATCTACATAAAATAAGCCATGAGAATTGAAAATGCTAAGTACTAAAGTATCTAAGAATCTTGAGAGGAAGACAATATAACAACAAAATTGGAAATCCATCAAGAAGCAAGTTGGCACTTGCCTATGCGGCTAGGTAGGTGGGGAGAATTATGGAGGATGAAGAAGAAGAGTAATGGAGAAGGAGTAAATGAATAGAGAGAAAGGGTTTTGGGGTTTTAAATGGGGGTGGTGGTAGGTGGGTTCATGTTGAACCATCCAAGGCCAGAAAATAAACCAACTCGGGCCGAACCCAAAAGCAAAGCAGAAAGTAAAAAATACAGAAAGTAAAATACAGAAAAATAATTAGCAGGAAATTAAATGAATTTAAATACAGAACAATACATGATAAATATTAAATAAATACATTCCAGCAGTACATATATTTTGACTACGTATTTCGAGAACGGGAAGTGACAGCGCCACGTCATCCTGCTTTAGAAATGAAAATTATCTCAACTTTATAAGGTTGCGCGAGCTTCAGTCAATGAGTAAAACTGTGCCTGATTGAGCTGCCCTTAGACACGTGGCAGCTTTTGAGCAGAAGTCATTCAGATTGCGCCTAGGCG
Organism: Iris pallida; assembly: GCA_029216955.1. NCBI lineage: Eukaryota > Viridiplantae > Streptophyta > Magnoliopsida > Asparagales > Iridaceae > Iris > Iris pallida. The sequence goes on from JANAVB010014400.1 coordinate 3,613,015, forward strand.
CAACTAAGGATTTTGTCTGGATTGCGCCTAGGTACAACTTACAAAGTGTACATGACAGCTGTCAACCAACTCCCCTCGAGCGACACAATTCGTAGGATTCCAAGAGATTTTTCTCGTTCACTGTGTTGTCAGTTGTCAGTGCTGTCAGGTAATAATGGCTATTAAATGTCAGATACCACATAGATTTTAGCGCAATAAGACTGGACGCAGTCTGATATATGGCACAACTTGTTCAGTGGCGCAGTTTGTTCTCTGAGCTTCATATCAGTGGCGTAACTTGATTTTTGGGACGCAATTTGATCACTGGTTAGTATGTTCATGGAGCAACTTGATTTTTAGGCCCTACAAGACCCCCTTCAAAGTTTTTAAATCTTAAAAATAATTCAAAGTTTTAAAATACTTTGAATTTATAAAAGTTTTGACTGAGTCAAGTTGCGCCAGTCTATGTCCGGTCATCACAATTAAATTTTTTTCTCGAAAATACTCAATCTTCTCTTCATCTTTCCGAGTTTCATTGATGATCTTTTCAGTTTCCCATGAGGAATGTGAAGAGTCAATTTGGTGCTATATATGTAGGGGCTGATTTTTATACTTTATTCTTCACTTCTGTAATTTCGATGGCGTCTAAGAAGGGGATGGAGGCCAATGTTGTCACCAAAATCAAGTCTTCTGAAGTGAAACCCGACGTCATGCATTCGACTTATTTGTTGGAGGCTGACCCGGCACTGAGGGCGGCGAACTTTCTAGACTGCTTCGGGTTAAACCCAACCATCTCTAATCGCTCGAGTGATGGGTCATCCTCTGAAGAGCGCGGCGATTCGGAGGGATTCCTTAATCTGATGCGTCGCTAGGGAATCCGCAACATGCAAGAATTGGACGCCGCTCTTCGTCAGACTGATGAAGACAAGAAAAAGGAATAATGTTTCTTTTTTTGCATAATAACTTTTTATTCTCTTTTCTTGTGTCCTTGTCTGTAGGGTTCCACCCATCTTTTATGCAATGAAATCTAAAATTTTTGACATATTGTGTGGCTGTGATTTCAAATGGCGCACGTAGATGCGTTCCTTTAGCTAATTCAATGCTTACTATTTTGTTGAGGGACACATGGCAGTCATCACATGGCTTCCTTCACCTATTGTTTAGTTCTTTTTCAAAAATAGGCTCCTAGAATGACGCGCATGTTTCATCTTTAACACCTTTAAAAGGACAACCAGAAGGGAAAGAGCCATTCATACTTTCTCAAAACAAATGGCTTCTCACAAGGTCTTATTATTCATAAGTTCACCTGCGCCACTTCGTCTCGATGTTATTCATTTGCATGCTGTGCCTTCAGAAATTGGTAAGTCTCAACAAAGGACCAATGGTATGATCATTTTTCTTTTGCGCCACTTTTGAAGATAGGTACTGATTTGCATGTCATGGACATCGTTGATAGGCACGTACTGCTGATATGCGCCTGTTTGATCGATGCGTGCTATTTGAGATGCGCCTGTTGATCAGTGCATACTGTTGAGATACAATTGTACTTCTGAGAATAGGCGCACATGGCTGATATGTGCCTGTTGATCAGCATACTGTTGATGTACGTGTTGTGCTTCTGAGAATAGGCGCACATTACTGATAGGCGCCTATTGATCCGCACACTGTTGAGATGCAACTGTACTTCTGAGAATAGGCGCATATGGCTGATATGCGCCTGTTGATCAGCATACTGCTGATGTGCGCGTTTGTGCTTCTAAGAATAGGCGCACATTGCTGATAGGTGCCTATTGATCCGCACACTGTTGATGCACGCGCAGTTTTGATAGACTTTTCTGATTTTTCTTTGTTCATATTTGCAGAAGTTCGGTTGACAAGTTTCTTCAAAACTGGCATTGGCGATTTGGATGCTACGAAGAGCATTTTTCTAACACCCACATCAGACAGCTCATGTGATTCTGACACTCAGATCAGACAGCTCAGGACTCTCTGTATTCTAGAAGGGTCTTCCTCAAATGGTAGGAAGAGCCTTTATACATGAGAGTTGGATGGTGGAGAGACATAATTAGGAATCGTATCACAAGAGTGATCTCATTCCTAGTTCTCCTGGTAGTCCGTCTTCTCTCCACCAGTTGTATTGACAGCAACTTATCTTTGAGCTGTTGTACTCTGTGGTTCTTCTCTCGTCTTTCTGAGAGAGAAGACCAGAGTTGATTTCATTGTCTGGCTCGTTGCTTCAGGTCGAGACGACAAGGAACTGACACCAACAAAATAAGAAGATCCAAAGATGTAATAGACCTTCATGTTATATTTAGAACGAAAATCCGAGATGTAATAGATTTCCATTAAGATGTATCTACATTTTTAAAGAAAGAATAAAGAATGATTTTATCCTCTTTATGATTTAATTTTGATGTGATGGAAAATAAAGTCTAGGAGAAAATGTGGATGTGACAAGTTGCTGATGTAAATAATCAGAATTCATAGGTGTGGAGGACGTGAATTCATATTATTAAAGTAAGAGACAATCAAATGTCAAAATGAATGATAGGTCAAAGAAAGTGAATGGATGAACAGTTGTCTCGATTTTCTATGAAAAGATACTGAATGAACAAACAGTTGTCTCGATTTTCTATGAAAAGACACTAAATGAACAAACAGTTGTCTCGATTCTCGAGGAAGAGAATAAATGAATGAACAATCACGTCGGTTTTCGAAGAAAGGACGATGAACGATCAATTATGAATGAACAGTTATAAATGAACGAACAGTTATAAATGAATGAATAGTTGGGCTTCTTTCAAAAAGTCGCATCAGTTCTCGAGGTTGACTATCTAATTGTTCTGTCTATAAATAGAACAAAACTTTCATAGATATCGTCAATTTCTTTTCTTTCTGTACAAAATGTCTTCCAAAGATTTGCTTATTCCGAAGATTGAAGGAAAGACCGAGACGCCCCCTGCTGAGCCTTCAGTGCCTCCTCAGAAAGAAAGGAGTGAAGGCTCAACTGCTCCTGCACCAGGGCAGGACTTGATTGCCAAGCTAGTGGAGCCTGGAAAGACTGCCGAAGAAGAGGTATTGAGGATGGCTGCTTGTAAGTTTTTTGTGAGTTTAGACAATGAGATGTTTGAACTGTTGGCAAACTATGTATTTAATCATGAAGGATCGGGGCCTCCTCCTCGTCCTTAATATTATGTAACTTCATTCTGCTTTTGAATAAAATAAACTTTTATTTACATCATGTCTCTGAAATAAAATATATTTTGCTTTTATACATAATATTTCTTAAGAAATTTGCCATTGATAGGCATCATAGCAACTCTGCCATCCATATCTGTTAATTGATAGGCTCCATTTGAGAAAACTTTATTTACCACATACGGCCCTTCCCATTTTGCCTCGAACTTGTCTTTGCTCATATGAGTTATAGTCATAGGACGTCTGACTGTAAGAACTAATTTGCCTTCCTGAAATGTTCGCACTCTGACTTTGCGATTAAAAGCTTTTGAAATCCGGGCTTGATAAAGTTCGATGTGCTGTTGAGCTAACAGCCTTTTCTCGTCGAGCGCTTCCAATTCTTGAAGTCGAAGACGATCATTATTCTCTGTAGTAAGTTCATTAGCGATGGCGATTCTTAATGAAGGAATTTGAATTTCCAGTGGTAAAACAGCTTCACATCCATATACCAGAGAAAAAAAGGTGTGCAACCTGTGGGATTACGGACAGTAGTACGATATGCCCATAGACATTCTCCAAGTTTATCACTCCAATTACGTTTATTAATAGAAACAAACTTTTTAAGAAGTTTGATAATAGTCTTGTTGAATGCTTCGGCTAACCCGTTAGCCGCAGGATTATAGGCCGTAGAGGCAACATTATTGATTTTGTTGTCATCACAGAACCTATTAAACTTCTGGCTGATGAATTGCGGCCCATTATCATGGATGATTCGGCGAGGGACACCAAATCTGTATATCACATGATGTTTGATAAAGTTGATGACACTACTAGTTTTTACTTCAGCCAAAGGTATAGCTTCTGCCCATTTGGAGAAATAATCAGTTATAGCCAAGATGAACCGATGTCCTTTAGATGAAGGAGGATTGATAGGGCCAATTATATCCATGCCCTAAGCTTCAAAAGGCCATGAAGCAGCAGTCGGATGAAGGAATTCCGACGATTGATGGATGAAATCTACATGAATTTGACATGCACGGCATTTCCTTGCATAGTCAATAGCATCTGATACCATAGAGGGCCAGTAGTAGCCCATACGTCGAATACGATCCTGAAGTTTAGGACCAGGCTGATGTGCTCCACAAACACCATCGTGAGCTTCGCGTAATATCTGCTTTGCTTCATCACCAGCGAGACATCTCAAAAGTAACCCATCAAACGTTCTTCGATAGAGAGTTTTAGTAGTATGATTATAGTATAATCGAAGCGATCGGCGACGGATACTTGTAGCTTCCTTAGGATCTTCTGGCAAGATGTCATGTAATGCAAAATCAATGAAAGGTGCTCTCCAGTCCTCGCAAGTGACATTGACTTCAGTTAGATTGTTGAATTCAATGTTGTGGTTGTTTTCGACACAAAATAGTTCTCTATTAGAGATAACAACCATTTGTTGTCTTTTGACTGGAACTGCCAATACCGTAGCTAGGTTAGCTAAATCATCAGCTTCTGTATTGCATGTGCGACGTACATGTTCAATGAAGAACCCTTTGAATGAAGAAGCTATCCTGGTTGCTGCTTCATGGTATGGTATCAAATCTTGATGTCGGACTTCATATATGCCTCTAACCTGATTAACAATCAGCTTAGAATCGCCATATACTTCAAGATATTCAATATCCAGTTGTTTGGCCAATTGGAGTCCAATGAGAAAGGCATTGTATTCTGCCACATTGTTAGAGCACGACTCGTCTAAAGAATAAGCCCTTTGAATAACTAATCCATCGGGTGAAACGAGAACAATTCCCACTCCAGCAACAAGGGTACCTCCAGGTCCAATTCTAGAAGCTCCATCAAAGAACAACCTCCAGGTAGGAAATTCTTCTGAGATCATATTTGATTCCAATGTTTCGTCCGGAATCTCATCATAGAGTTTAGATATTTCAGGGACAGGATGAGCTGCTAAAAAGTCAGCCAGTGCTTGGCCTTTCACAGATTTTTGAGGAACATAAACCATGTCATATTGTGCTAATAATATGGCCCATGTGGCAAGCCTAGAATTGAGTGTACTTGGCTTCTTCATTAAGACTCGAAGAGGATTGACCCAGAATATGACATGAATAGTTTGGCCTATGATGTAATGTCTTGTCTTTTGAACGACAAATATCAAGGCTAAACATTCTTTTTCCACCGGACTATAACGATGTTCAGCTCCAATCATCGTTCGACTAAGGTAGTAGATGGCTTGTTCATGACCTTCCTTGTTCTTCTGAGCCAGCAAAGCTCCCAATGAATGGTACATTGCCCGGACATACATTAGGAAAGGTATCCCTGAGATCGGTGGTACAAGAACCGGTGGACTCATTAAATACCGCTTTATGTCATCAAATGCTCGTTGACATTCTTCCGTCCAAACGAAAGATACACCTTTCTTCATTAACTAAGTAAATGGTCTACAACGTCTAGATAAATTCGAAATAAATCGCCTGATGTACGCAAGTCGACCTTGGAATCCTCGTAGCTCTTTTAGGTTGCATGGAGGACGCATCTCTTGAATGACTTTGATCTTCTCGGGATCAACGTGTATACCCTTAGAGGTAATGACGAAGCCGAGAAATTTGCCACTAGAGACACCCAAAAAAGACTTGGTGGGGTTCATTTTGAGTTGATGCTGGCGCATTAGATTGAAGATAGTTCTTAAATCTTGAATGTGATCTTCCTTGAGACGACTTTTGACAGCAATATCGTCAACATAGCATTCGACAGTCTTTCACAGATGATCTCGAAAGATAGTACTCATAGCCCGCTGGTAAGTTGCACCTGCATTCTTTAGACCAAATAGCATGACTGTATAACAGTACACTCCACGAGGAGTACGAAACGAAGTATGTTTCTTATCTTCAGGATTCATCCGAATTTGATTATATCCAGAAAACCCATCCATAAAAGAAATTCGTTCGAACCCACATGTATTATCGATTATGACATCAGTAATTGGGAGAGGGAATTCGTCTTTAGGGCAAGCATCATTGAGATCCCGAAAGTCTATGCAAACTCGAACCTTTCCGATCTTCTTCAGAACTGGTACGACGTTGGCTACCCAGTCAGGATGCTATTTTTCTTTGATAAAACCGCAAGCTATAAGCTTTTTGACTTCATCATCAATTGCATCCAACATTTCAGGATTGAATCATCGTTGTTGTTGTTTTGATCGGCTTGGCATTCGACAAAATATTAAGCTTGTGAGTTACAATTTGAGGATCTAGTCCCGGCATATCTTCATAACTCCAGGCGAAGACATCAATATATTTCCGAATAAGGCGAATTAATTCTTGTTTATCATCCTCTGGGAGATTTTTGCTAATGAAGATTGGTCGTGATACGCCCTTCTCTCCAATATCGATTTGGACTAGTTGATCCTCAGTAGGTGGCTCTCGTTATTCAAAACAAAGTTTCCACTGATTGTCCATCCTTTGTGCCCAAGGGTCCATTTCAGGAGCTTCCTCAATGTCATCTTCGTCATCTTCCGAAAATTCAGCAGACACCATGTTAGAAGATACTATCACCCTATGAACATGACCAATTCTGGTATCAGAATCCCATGAGATAGAATCAGAAGAGTTCGATCGTTCTTCTTCATCAGATTCAGAAGGTTCCGGAGTTGGAAGTGGTGAAGCATAACCTAGTCCCCGTTTCATTTTGTTAGGGTATTGTTGTGATTTTCCTTTTGGAACAGCAATACGAAGAGGAGTTCGCCTCCCTTTACCGTTGTTGAGGTCTGTTCTGAAATCATAGCCCATTTTACGGATGATTGCTTTAGATTGTGGACTATAGCGACGTAATTGTAGCCTTCCTGTATCATCTCTATTATCGTTATAAATCATGATTTTTGGCTCCTCTCTTTTGTTGAAGAATATAGGCTTTTCATCTTTCTTTCGAGACGATACTAAGAAGTACGACTCTTGTATTGAATCCAGTGATACCACATTTTGCAGAGATGATACGACTTCTATTGTAAGTGGTTTAAAGCTATCTAGCATATCCAAATAACATTGAGTATAGTAAGAGACATCGGTATATTGCAAAGGAGATACTTTATTGATTTTTATACTATCATTTACAACGAGAACTTTAGCCTTAGCAGGCTTAGTCAGATTGATGACAAGAGGGGGAGAAGAAGAACGAGAAGTAGGATGGGGTTTCTTATGATGAAGGTCGATTACAAACGGCTCAGAAGAGATGAGCTCCCTTTGTTCCTGACTATCACTCTTAGGCTGCTTCTCATGGGAAGGAAGGTAGATAGTCAGTGGTTTGGAAGACTGAGGACATGAGGTGAGTCCTTTGACCGGGATCACCAGAGTACATTCGACATACTTTTCTGTTCTTCATCTGTGTCCATTGCTAGTACCACCTTCATGAATTTCTTCTTGTACATGCGAGAATCGTTGGAGTATGCTTCAACTCCTTTGAAAGGATTCAGATCTGTAACCTCTTTTTGGACTTCTCCATTACCATCCACATATTTGAAATATTGATGGAGAGTAGAAGGTACAATATTGTGCTCATGGAGGAATGGCCTTCCTAACAAAGCATTGTATGAGCCATGATTGTCAATAAGATAGAAAGTTACCTTCGTACGAAGATTGCCAATTTAAAGTTTTAGGCGTATCTTCCCCAAATGTTCACTTTTTCTTTGATTGAACTCCAAGATGGTAGTGATAGTTGTAGAAAGGTTATGCACTGGGATCTTCAAAGCATCCAGTAAAGATTTCGGCATGATGCTAAGTGCGGACCCTGGGTCAATCAAAATGCGATCGACTTTCATGGTGTCCACATACCCCGTGAAATAGAGAGGACGATCATGACGATTGTCTTCTAATAACATGTCATCTTGTATAAAAGTAATATTGGGCAATAAATCAAATACACTATGACAATGTGCACAGCTGGCGGGTTCCTTTTCAGGCTTCTTGAGAAGAGTAAGACAAGCATCAGCCTGCATCAAGGCTTCACTTAACGTCTCTCAAGTTTCTTTTGAAAGACATAAGAGTTCAAAGATTGATAATCTTGCTGGAGTATTGGCCAATTGAGCCAATATGTCAAAGTTATATGGCTTTTCAAGTCCAAGAGACGAGGACTTTTTTAATGCTTTGTCAAGACGAACAGGTTGCTTTTCCTTGTCTGCTGATGTCGATTTAGGAGGAGATGGTTCAGCCACCGGCAAGGATGTAGATGGTATATTCTCATCAGGAGAAGATGATAAAGGAGGAGCATCAGGAGATGGATCAGGATTCTCTTGATTTTTGGGATATTTTCGAAGATAGGGTTTCCCAGATCTAGTACCCATTAGAATTTCTTCTTCCGTTACTGGTTCAAAAGATACCATATTGCAGCTCTTGGATTTAGATTTGGAGTGTTTCTTTTGCTTAGAAGAGGAAGGAGATTCAAACTCTGCTACCAGATCTGGATGAATCCACATGATTTCTTCTCTGTCAGTCGATAGTGGAACAAGACCTTCATTTTGAGAAGGTGGGAGATTCACGATCTCAAGAGTAGTCCTTGGAATGGGGACAATACCATCTTGTACAAGTTGTGGTGAAAAATTACCGAATTGTAGAGAAACCACATTAGCAGTCACTGTCTTCTCGTCTTACTGCAGAGTAATTGCTCCAGAGTTGACCAACTCTTGGATTTTGCCCTTGAGCACATAACATGCTTTGGTTGGATGTCCTATAAATCTGTGATAAACACAGTATTTAGGGTGATCGGTTTTACCCACTTCTTCTAGCCATTTTACTTCTGGCAGCTGAAGCTTATTGCTTTTGATCAAGCAATCAAAGATACTCAAAGTATCATCTTCATCAAAATAATACTCTTCTTTTGGACGAGTTGTTTTCTGCGGTGGTGCTGATAGAGTGGATGCTGTCTGAGTAACATTGACAGCCAAGGACTCCTTGTCTTTGAGATTGATGGCCAGTGTTTTTTTACCCTTACGGTTATTCTAACGATTATTGCTCCCGGGTGTAGAATGTTCGTCTTGGTTAGGATGAATCATATGAACTCCTAACTGTTTGAACTTTTCAGCACTGACTTCTGCCGCCTTGGCATTCACAATAAAAGAAGACCAATCCTAGAATTGTGTAGATCCTGTCCACATACTGATGATAGGTAACAAGTTTGATTTGCAAGTGTCTATTGTTACAGCAGATGGAGTTCCTAAAGACATTTTGAGTGCCTCTCGGCGGAATCTTTCAATGAAACTCTTCGTAGATTCATTGTGCCTTTGTTTAATCTTAATGAGGGCAGACATTATCATGTCATTGACTCCCTCATAAAACCGTTCTAAGAACATTTGCTTGAAACCAACAAAAAAAGTTATGCAACCATCAGGCAAGCTACGATACCAGTCGTATGCTGTGCCAACAAAACAATCGACGAACACTCTGGTAAGGAGAGCATCATTTGGCTGTAATTGATCAGTCATCACCTCAAAGTGATTGATGTACTGACTTGGAGAGGTACTGCCATCAAACAACATAATGGTCGAAAGCTTGTATTTAGGAGGGAATGGAACTTCCTTCCACTCTGTAGGATACGGTTACTTTATGCCCAGTCTTTGTAGGCCATCCTTCTGCTTGAAGGCCTCAAACTGAGTGCATAAGAGTTTCACAGCCTCATTAGCATCCCCTGATATTTGGGAGTTGGTGGGCTGGTTAGAAGTGTTAGGAGGAGGAACAGCGTGGTAATTACCACCCCCAGTACCAGACTGACTGGGATCAGCTTGAATTGGCACAGAAGCAACCTAAGGAGGTGGTACCCCCAGACTAACAGGTACAGAAGATGCTATAAGCTCAAGATTTGCAACAGGGTTTATAATCGATGGCACTGTATGTTGAGCCACGATTATAGTGTGCATACTTGCAACCATCTCTGCCATGGTCTTCAATTTGTCTTCTAATGCAACAATTCGTTGCTCCTGACTGGTTGAAGTAGAGGCATCTTGATCTTCCGTAATGGTATATGCAGTCACTTCTCTTGTTGCTATTGATGAGATACTTTGTTCAGAACTTTCACTATCTGCATCAAACTCTGAGAAAGAGTCCTCTCCTACATGGGAGACGGGAAGATCTTCTTGATTAAAGACACCTTGGTTCAAATATCGATTTCTTGATCTAGTGTATTGAAAGACACCTTCACTGGATGCATGAATCCGATCCAAGTATTGCTGACTAGGATTACGGGATGCATTACCTCTTGGACGTTTCCCACCCCCAGTGCCTTGAGAAGTCATGTTAACAGAAGCATATAATAGCTCGTCTTCATCTCCTATTATATGTTCAGGAGTTAAAGTATAGTTCAGACGATCGAAGACAGATCGTCGAGCTGATTGGCAGCAACAGTTGATGACGACTTCATGAAGGCAGTGGTGATTTGAAGAGTGATTTAGAGGTGAAAGAGATATTCCTGCAGCCTTCCGTCTTTGTGTAAGACGTTCCCGGAGATCAGTTACCACTACAGAACGAGAAGAGGTCGGAGGAACATATTCCTTAATGATATTAGGAACATGTCTCCTATTCTTCAGATGTTTAGTCCCCTGAGTGTACAAAGATGTACTCAACTCATTAGCATAAGTGGTTGGGTCCTTCTTTTCAAACTTTGGCTTCTGATACAGATTGGCCTTTGGCATAGGGTTCTTACGTTTCACCAAAGTTGATACTGGTTGACGCCTATTGAGATAAGCGCGTAAATTAGAAAATTCTGCTCCAGGTGTCTCTGTTTGTGCTACCCTCAATTTTTCTTGCTTAGATCTTGAAATTTGTAAGGTGGAAAGATCTTGACTAGACCCAATAGGGGTAGGCAAGATGCCTCTTTGATCAGTATTCTTTCCGATATCAGAGATCCGAAGATCTCTGTTTAAAGGTATAGAATCTGATATGTCTTCCTCTGAGTCATAGACCAGGAAAGTTTGAGAAAAGACCAAAGGGTGCTTTTTTTTATTTTATAGAGGGTTAGCTAAGAAGCGTTCCTCTCTGTTCTGTTGTGAGATCACTTTGGGTACAGGTTACGCCAGTTGAAGAAATGTCAAAGGACTCTTCCCTTTGTTCTGTCTAGTGGCAGCACTAGAACATTGCTTCTCCAAGTTCAGAACTGAAGAATTGGAAGAGGGAATAGCCAAAAGACTAGTTTCCTTGGGTTGCACCAAAGCAGCAGAATGTGCTTGAGTTACTGATTGTTTGGGTTGCGCCATAGTCCTACGGGCTACTGGTTGCACCCTAGTAATATAGGCTACTAGTTGCGTCTTGGCGGCAACATGGGTAGACTGCGCCTTAGTAACAGCCTGAATCGACTGCGCCTTGACAGTAAAGAGAGTGATGAACTGCGTGCGGGCAGCAGGAAGAGTGGATTGTGCCCTGGCAACAGAAGCAGGCTGTACAGGAGACACTGAGACGGATTGCGCCTTAGCCACTGAGCACTCAAGTTGTGCCTGGGCAATAGCAACTACAGGAGACTTAGGAGTCCATACAGTCCTGTTCTTGGCGATAGCCACAATGTGCTTGTTGCTCTTGGTGTTAATCATATCCATGTAGGTTTTCTGGTTGACTTGAGCAACCAGAGTCTTCTGCATCTTGTCGATCGACGCAGTATCACATTGAGTTGTCACCTTCTCGTCGGAGGAGAAAGTCGTCCCCAGCAGAGTCGCCATTTTGTTTGCAAAAATAAAAAGTTGTTCTATTACAAACTTTTGAAGAAGAGTACAAGAGTACAATTTAAATTCTGAAAAAGTACAACTATACGAATATGATCAGAAGACGATCACTTTATCCCTTGGACTATATGAACTTGAAGACTGTATGTCACTCCCCGTTCCCAGAATACGTATTTTAAATGCATGTACTGCTTAAATATATTTATTTAATATTTATCATGTTTTGTTCTGTATTTAAATTCCTTTAATTTCATGATTAATTAATTTCCTGTAATTTTATTTTCTGCATTTTACTTTCTGCTTTTATTCTCTGCTTTAGCTTTGCTTTAGGATCGGCCTAGGTTGGTTTATTTTTCGGGTTTAGGATGGTTCATCATGAACCGAACCCAACACCCCCATTTAAGCCCCCACCTTTTTTCTCTCTCCTCTTTACTTCTTCTTTATCATTTCACTCTTCTTCTTCTTCCTCATAACTCCCTCCACCTACCAAACCCATAGGCAAGTACATCTTGCTTCTACATGAGGACCCATTTTTATGGTTCATTCATCTTCCTCTCGTGATCCTAAGAGAGTTTAGAACTTGGCATTTTGTATTTTGAAGTCTTATTTTTAGTAGATCTAGAAATTCTTTTTTCGGATTTTACTGGTTTGGATCTATCAAACTTTCGTATTTCTAAGTTCTGTTCGTTCCAGATTGTTGAGGGTGTGTTATACGCCATTCTGATCCATGGGAGTTCCATTGTCTGCTTGGGAATGAAGGTTCTATGGGATTTGGAGTTCGGAAGATGTTTTACGCTCACGTTATACGTGCTCGCGTAGCATCAGCCCTTTACGCCCACGTTGTTACGTGTTAGCGTAATATTGAGTCTTTACGCACACGTTATACGTGCCAGCGTAATATTGAGTCTTTACGCCCACGTTGTTACGTGTTAGCGTAATATGGAGTTTTTACGCCCACGATCACTCGTACCAGCGTGAACATGTTTTTACGCAAGTCTACTTAACTTGGCGTATTCCCTTTTTACGCGTATTCTTTCAGGCGTAAAACTTTACTTTTTATGCGCGTTACTTTTGCGCGCGTGCAATGTTTTACGCGCGCAGTGCCTCAGGCGTAAACTCTAATCTTTTTACGCATACTCCTTGGCTCGGCGTAAAACGAGTTTTACGCTCAACCTTGTTCCTTTATTTGAGTATACTTCCTTTACGCGTAACTTCATGTTTTACGCGTACTCTTCTGAGTTTGGCGTAAGACAAGTTTTACGCCCGACTCTATTTTTTACGCAGGCAGGCTTTTACGCGCGTATGGTTGCTTGAGCGTAAAGCTTGGACGTAGACTAGTCATGGCATAGATCAACCTTGGCGTAATTTAACCTTGGTGTTCCTATTGCTCTATAATTTATTCATTTAATGCTGGCATGATAATTCTCCTATTATATCCTTACGCCTTTTTGCATGAACTCGAAAATCTTGGCATGCTAATATTTTAATACATATGGTTGTGTAGAATGTGTCATGTGTCTTGATTGGTTTATGGATACCCAGTATGACTGGAATTAAATCCTGAGAGTTGTAGACTCGACCCCACTGAATACTAGTTGACTTTCATGCCTTGTCACCATTGATAATGATTGTGACCTTGACTAATAATTGATCATGCGTTCCTAGTTGGAACTAAGAGACTGGCTAGTCGTCTTATTGAATTGAATGAATGAGACACGTTCATATTAACTATGAACTATTACAATCGACTGGCTAATCTCGAATATTGGCATACAGGCACATACAGGTTTCAAATTAATTATTTATTTACTTATTTATTTATTTATTTATTTACTTATTTATTTATCTTACAAAAAAAATAGCATGTGTACTTTATGGTCAAGGCATGATTATTCCGTGGTTAATTTCGATTGTTGCATTACGCTATGTAAGACCTACAACCTAACCGCACGGGTATTGTTGTAGAGTTGTGCATATCGTACCCTATACGAAAGTACTCATTCTGAATGACCATGATCCACGGCATGGAATTTCACTCAACATAGAGACCATTAAGTTAAATAAAATAATGATTGCATGGAGAGAATAGATTTCCGAGTTCTTACATGGCAGCCCTCTTGGGACTAGTAGTGCCCGACAGGCCGGTTGGTTTCCACAGATACTACAAATCTGCCACACGGGCAGAAAGCGGTATCTGGTTATATTATCTATTGTATATTGTATATTGATGACGGACGTCCCGCTGGGACTCGTCTAATTCATGATTGGCGCAATTGATTGACTGGGTAAACTAGCCTTGCTTGCACATAGTAAGAACTGAGGAATTCCTAATGCATAATTCCAGGATAACTTGGAACTCACTGTAGCAAGCCGTAGTAGTTGCATGGCCATTTTAATTGATTTGTTTGTGTACTGTACCCACTCTGTTACCTAACTGAGATGATCAGAATGTCAGGACATGACGGGCCAACTTCTGTCCTTGTTTGGTTGGAAGGTTGGTTCGAAGTGTCGTGATGTTATGTGAATCCTAGTAGATAGCAGAGATCTATTTATTATGTTTTCCATTACTGGTTTCATTCCTCATATCGTGCTCCCTTGCGGTACTTGCTATTAGAGGTCTAACCTCTCTAGTTTTGCATGGCCAGATTTAGATCCAGTCCCCGAGGATCTCGCTTACTTCTACCTCCAAGATGGTCAATACTAGAGGGATGATCGCAGGAGGACTCGAGTGGGTTCCTTACTTCCCCGCTCGTTTTGTAAATTACCTTATACTTTGCCGTTTGGCACCGACATGTTAGTCGGATTGTCTTGTACTTACTTTTATATAATTGTAACTAAAGTCAGACTGCAGCTGATAACAATTGTGTATACCTCGCTACATCATCTGGCTATGTTTTGTAAAGCCAGATTTCAAGAACATTTTGACAGAGCATTTGGGACGTCTTACTGCTTTATCTTACATGTTCTCTATTACTGTTTCTTGTTTGAATGATTGAGACAATAGATGTCGTGTGACCCTAGTAAGACTTTCTTGTAGTATGCACCCCCTCGTCTTTTAGACAGCATTGATCGTATTATACGGTATTTATCTACCCGTAATACGTAGCTGGCTGAGTCATCCCCCGCTCTCCAGTATTCTGGTTCTGGGGCGTGATACTGTAGCCTCTGGAGAATGCAGCAGCAATTTTACAAAAATTCTTGATCTCTCTCTGTGTATGTCTGGTGCTTTAACAATGATTGGAAACTCTATTTATAGAGTTCATGAAATAACTGTTTTAGCAGTTATTCTGATGTGCGCGCGGCTGGATTGCGCCATATTGGGTTGCGCCAACCTCCTATTGCACCAACTTTCATTCAGTTATAAGTCGTATACTAACTGTATTTAGACGTGTGGCATCATATGATTGAGATGCGCGTGGTCGTGTACAGGATAGTAGACACGTCTTGAAAGATTAATGTCATGTGCGCCACGTCATTCTGCTTTAGAAATGAAAATTGCCTCAACTTTATCAGGTTGCGCGAGCTTCAGTCAATGAGTAAAACTGTGCCTGATTGAGCTGCGCTTAGACACGTGGCAGCTTTTGAGCAGAAGTCATTCAGATTGCGCCTAGGCGCAACTAAGGATTTTGTCTGGATTGCGCCTAGGCACAACTTACAAAGTATACAGGACAGCTGTCAACCAACTCCCCTTGAGCGGCACAATTTGCGGGATTCGAAGAGATTTTCCTCGTTCACTGTGTTGTCATTGTCAGTGCTATCAGGTAATGATGGCTATTAAATGTCAGACACCACATAGATTTTAATGCAATAAGACTGGGTGCAGTCTGATATATGGTGCAACTTGTTCAGTGGCGCAGTTTGTTCTCTGAGCTTCATATCAGTGGCACAACTTAATTTTTGGGGCACAATTTGATCACTGGTTAGTATGTAAATGGCGCAACTTGATTTTTAGGCCCTACAATTATCTCAAGTCCATTCGACCATGCAACGTGCTATTATTCAAACAACCAAATATAGTCTTGAGCCGAGGCTCAGACTTTATCAAACAACCAAATATAGTCTTGAGTCAGAGACTCAGACTTTATCATCTCGTATTTCTTCCATTAACTTTCTATGTTCTTACATTTCATACTTTGTTTCAATGTTCAATGGCATCATGCCTCAACTCAATGTTCGTCAATCGAACAACCCGAAGGTCCCGAACACCTTTCGAGGCATCATGTCATATCCGACAGTTCCGCCACATTCATGCCACAACTGTATAAATTTCGCAACGAGGCCATCTTTTATGATCTTGTGCACGTAGGCACATTTCGACACATTTATCATCTTTCTTTTGCGTCGTGCACTTGCTGCACGCATCGAAGCCGTATTTCCATATTCTATGCCTTAGTGTTCAATGTTCGTGGCTTGCACGCTAGGGCGCTCGCCTATTGTCTTTCAATGTGCTAGCCTTTTTTAACTCGTGCGCGAAGGCACGGAATGGTTCGTGCACTAAGGCACTCGCCGAATACAGTTATCTCATGTTCTTGCGGCTTGCGCACCGAGGCGCTCGCCTTTGCGATATCCAATGTTCCATAGCGACTCGTGCATTTGATGCGTGTTTCATTTCAATTGTTCTAACTGGTGTTCGACACACACTATAATTTATCTTCCGATCGAACCTCGCCCGTGGCATCGATAGGCTAACTTAGCATACAATGATATATTCTGACTTAGGCATGAAGGAGTAAAAAAGAAGAGTCAATCCTCCCACCTTGAGCCGATATGCCTTGTCGTTTCGTCGAACCGATGCAACTCGATTTCATAACTTCGTTGCACGGCCAACTCTCCTGACTTAGCCATTCGAGCACTTCGTGCTTTATTGAATTATACGTCCGATTTGGCTTACCGTGCCCAAGTCTCAGCCCGTCGCAAGGCGACGATTTGGTTTCGTGGACCCCTTACTGAATAAGGCAGAATGCCGACCTCTAAAATTTTAGCGTAAACGTATAGCCTACACATGAAACCAATAAAATCAATACTTGCATCGATTCGGACTTGCGTCTTGGTCGATTCGATTTCTTAGAATCTTCGAGCTGTCTCAACGCACTTATCCTTCGGGGCAATGCTCGCTTCGCATCGATTTACTCGATGCATTCTTTGGGACAATGTAACTCTTCGCATCGACTTAGTTCGATGCGTTGCTCGGGACAACGTAACTCTCATATCGATTCGTATCGATACATTTTATTCGGTCAACGCGACTCTTTGAGTCAACGTCTCAGCGTAATGGACCGTGCGGAGCGGGGCATTACAGAATATACCACTCAAAATAAGGTTCGTCCTCGAACCAAAACCAACAATCCAATTAAGTGTTTTATAGATCGTTTCACGATCTCGTTCCACCAATGTTGTTCAGTTTCACACTATCTTGCAAGCTTTTCATTAACATTTCAATGTCCTTCCTGCAGCTCGATTTGAATTTGTATACAACTCGATTTGGATCCGTACCTATATTCAAGGCGTCCCAAAGATATATGTATTTCGACCAAGTCCAGTGGTAGCAAATTGGAACAAAGCTAATAGATGTCACGACCCGTACCCACTGTGAGGGTACGAGAATGTAACAACGCCCAGCCTACGCCGCAGTGTCGGCGGTAGAACGCTGTCCTAGGTCAACATACATCTAACAATATCTATCTAATCAGTTTATACTCCCCGAAATGGGGGTGACATGGCAGTAAAACTCAATCACAACTAAGGAAGAGATAGCACGATATAAAATAGAACTCAAGGAAATAAATAGATGAAAAGTAGTCCAAGATAATCCCAGCAATATCCAGAAGTACATGGTCTCAGATACAGAATGAAAGAATATACAACTCTGAACTCCAAATAAGTCTAACTAATCAGTCTCAAGACAACAAGAAAATAAGATAAGGCCTAACTAAACTAGTTTAGGCAGTAGGGTGATATCCTCAGCTAGAGCTGTCCGAAGAAGGTATCCTCCCAGGCCTCCTCCTCGTCCTCTGTAATATTTTCAACAGGTCCAGTCAGGACAGGAGCGAGCACAGTACATCTCAACAATTCATAGCAGGTTAGAAAATATGAACATGCAGTAAAGTAAGATACAAGTACTGAAAGAAGTGCAGTATAAACAGAGAGAGAACTGTAATAGAAATATCTAATATAAATAGAGAGCTAACATGTGGCTAGTGAGTCAGAGTACAATATGAACATGTAAATGGCCTGGGATGATTCTGATGCTACACTACGGAATGATTCTGATGCTACACTACTGGTGTATTATTCACATATCCATTTATACTCCCCCGTACCCCCAATCAATACACAAGGATCCAGCCAGGTTATGTTATATGATGCTATGTAACAGACCCCGAAGGTGGTAGACCCCGAAGGTGATACATAGTAATCCCATAAATGGGATAAGGATTCTAGGAAGACTCTGTGATCATAAGAGTATATGTCACAAGTGATCGAAGAATCAACGAAGCATAGTGATACGCTATGTAAGTGAAACGCACAGAACATAGAGTACCCGATGCTCCCTAAGGATAACATCTCAAGAAGGGATCCATATAGTACCAATCCGTGTGACCACCGTGACAGTACAAGTAAAGTAATCTACTGCAGGAAATAATTCTAAGCAGGATATGAAATGATCAGAGAATATACTCGCCTGTATCTGAGTGTCCGATATGAATCGTACTGTCCAAGGAGTGGTGTCTGGCTCCTAAACAGAACAGCACAAGTCACAACAAGTCTAAAATGATAAAATGAAGCTCTGCTATATATTCTACATGATTCTAAGTCAATCTAGGCCAAAGTCAACTCTTGGTCAACTTTGGTCAACCCTAGAAGTCAAACTGAGTCAAATCTAAGTCTTACTAACCCATTCTAGGTTCTAACAAGTCTACTCTAGGTTGTACTATGGCTAATAGCCTATTAGGACATCTATCCCACTCTATAGCCCATATCACATATTAAGACACTATATATAATATATATATTAGATCACACATTCACATATATAGGAAGGCCTATATATATATATATATATATATATATATATATATATATATATGTCTATAAAGCCTATTCAAACACAAAGTACATTTCACATATATTACATTTATCTAATATATACATATAGGAACTAATATCACTATAATCATGCATTATTATATATAGGTATACAAGAAAACATACAAGTGTTGGTGTGTGGGTGCATGTGTCATGTGTACAGGAAGTGAGATGGTGTGTGTACATGTGTTAATCATGTGTGTGTGACAGGTTATACAGGAACAGTGAGTGAAAGGGGGTGTGCAGGAAAATGAAAGGGAAGGCTGTGTGTGTGTACTGCTCATAGGACAGCAGGGACAGCCCAACTCTCACCAAACTCCCACTTAGTTCAACCAAAACAACACACATTCCCTGGTTTTGTGTCTGTGAACAAAGTATTAGCAGGTATGGGATGAGATCTGGAACAAAAACAATGGCAAGGACTGATAAAAGTAAGCTAACAATGTGTGAACCACAAAACAGTGAACTAATCAAGTTGTACAGGAAATACATATGTATACAGAAAATCAAATAGTGAAGAGAAAAGGAAACCAGTTCATTGCCAAAACTGAGAATGCAAACTGGTATTTCCCAGTTTTCAGCTCCCTAGTTGCAAGCTCCCCAAACCAACCTATTCTATAATTCCTGTTAATCTCAGTTTTGAAAAAAAATACTCAACTGCACAAGTAGTCCAATGAATCACAGGTTCATACAAAATCGAAACCAACCCAATTAACCAATCTCATCAAACAGTGAATGAAAGAAATAGAGGTGTGGGAGTTTTCCTGTGTACTGGACTGTGTATTAACACAAGGGGGAAATCAGTGATGTACAAGGGAAAGGGAAATTAGTTCATGTAATGAGGAAAACTGAAATTGCTATCCCATGGACTTTAAACATACACCATGGTTAGGAAGAGTAATTTTTCAGGTTGAAAACTCATGCCACAGTGTATAGGGATGTATAGGAGTTGACAGTTAATTTCATTGAACCTATTCTCAGGTTTACATCTCATATGAAAATGAAATCAACAGTCCAACACTCATGAATTCTCAGGAATTAGATGACAGAAATATTAAAGAGGGTATAGTGTACAGGGAATAGTTAGGATAGGGTGTGAGTAATGTGTCACAGGTATTCAAGTGCAAAAAGAATCAAACCAATTCCTAATCTATTTCTCAGATTAATATGGAACATTGAATTCAGTTAAAATGAAGAGGTTAACTAAACAGGAAATCAATTTCAGGAAAACTCTGTGTTCAGTCCATACTGAAGATCAAAATCAGTTCAAAATCCCCAACAATGCCCAGGAACATTGAGGTCACAAATTCAGTTCAAACCACAAATCAATTCAAACAGTTAACTGATTTCAAAGCTCCATCAATATGTCAAAATCTCATTCCCACATTCAAAAGCCAAAACGAACTAAGATACTTCAACTTCAGAAATCAAGGGCAAGGAAAATCAGTTTGCTGTTAATGTAGAAAGAAGAAGGGAAATCCATGTGCAGTGTACAGTCAGGTAATCTCAGTGAACCAAAGAGATCAATTCATCTCAGTTGAAATAAGAATCATAAGGAAAACTGGGGAGCACAGGAAAACATAAATCAACATTCAGTTTAATTGCAGTGAACCACACCCATCTCCTAACAACTTGAAATCTCAGGAAACTCAGAAAACCACCTCTCACAATCCTCTACATAAATACATGGATTAAACATGGCAGCTTAACAATCAAAATTTCAGTAACAGGGAGAGAAAAGTCCAGGATTGGGTATGTGAGAATCTCAGTAGAAAGAACACTGAGCTCTGTTAAGCCTATTCCTTCATTCTCAGTTTAGCAGTGAAAGTTAAGAAAATCAGTTTGATCAATATGGTTTTGAACATCAAAAATTCAGGTTGTATGCATATGAGAGTGTGTATTGTGCCAACAGTGATAGGTATACATGTGACAGTATTGAAAACTATTATCAGCCTATAGCTATTCGAAACCAACCTTTCCCAAAACCCCATTCTCAAATCCAAAGGCTAATTCGAATGAAATATTTAGCTAAATATGAACTACAAACATGTGGGAACATTTGATCAGTGACAACATAGATAAAACTGGGATTAAGTGTTTAGGAAATAGGAAGAAGCCAAGTATCAGTAACCTGGTATCAGCTAACATGAAATTCTAATCAACATGCAATCCAATGAACTAATGAACATCAAAAATTCACAACACATCATACCAATCCCCAATTTTAGATTGAAACACTTAGCTAACCTAAAATGAAACATGTGGGAATCAAACCAATTGAAAACACATCACAAAGAAGCATTGAACTGAGTTGGAAACTGGAAAATTAATCAGTAACACACAGGTATTCAGAGTTGCACTATTTTTCAATAATTTCGAGCCAAAACAAAATCCAAAACCCAAACAAATATGTAACCCTATAATAACAGGGATTAGACATGATATTTAGAACCTAATTAATCATTAAAACATCATTTACAAGCATTAAATCAATTAGAACACAGAATACAAACTCAATACACACATGCACACAATGTGTTTCCAGTGCACACGGAATATCGTGTCCGACACGACACGAGGACACGTGCAACTTGACACACGGGGTGGCAGACATTGCCCCTTGGTGTGTGTCAAGTTTCAAGCGTCCACGACGCGTGTCCGTGTCGCAATCCTGCCCGAACAGCAGGGCACGCACAGTGCCTGTGCACGCGCGCGCGCGACCACGAGTACACGCGCTCGTGTCGACTCGACACGACACTAAGGTGTGCTCAGTGCTATAGAAACGTGTAAGCAAGATCAAAACCTAGCATCCTATTCAAAAACAATCTATAAAAACAATCGAAATGCCCTTTGAGGCATTTCGACAAACACAATGCAAACGACATTGATACGTGTCCAAATAGGACACGAAACTTATGATACCTGACACGAAACCTATACAGACACTTAGGGGACTCCTAGGGTTTCCTAACCATGAAGAGAAATCGAAAATCCATAGAGAAATGAGAAAGTTACCTATTGTGTTCCTTCACAAGGAAAAGCCCCAAAAATGAGATCTCCTCAAGCTAGCCAATGGCTCCAAATTGTATCAATCCTGAGAATAGCCTCCACCAACAGTAGGGGGACACTAATTAGGTTACAATGGAAGAAGTTTCAATGAAAATAGATTAATATTGAATAAACTATGAAGGATTTTCAATAGAGAGCAAACCTTTCCTTAGAAAAAAATGGAGGAATGAATCTTTAGGAGGCACAAACTTTGAGAGGGATTTTATAGCAAAGAGGGGGAGTCCCTGGGCTGGTCATAATGTTAGGGTTAGGGTTTTGGGATTCAATCTAAGGGCTCTCATCCCATCTAGCATATTCAATGGTCAAAATCAAGGTCCCCCTTTAATCAAGTTATAACCTAGTCATTCTAACTAGTCATGACTAACCATGACCAACTCAATTTCTAACTTAGTCTAACCATGACTAACTAGGACTAACCTAGGTTAGGTCAATTCTAGGTTGGGGCTACTAACAATCACATGGCAATCAATTAAATAATATTAAATCACACCATTTAATATAGTATATATTAATTCCAAATAATTATAATAATTTCAAATAAATTCAAGATAACCAATATCCTCAAGCTAAATGTAATAAACAAAATCTCTACCCACATGGTTAGGCTCTAGGGCAGGCAGTCACTACGGCTTCACTAGCTGCACACCAAATCACAAGTCATGATTTAAATAGTTTTTAAAATTATTAAAAATCACCAAAAATTATATTATTAAATTTAAAACCATAATTAATTAATTTAAATACAAAATTTCAAAATTACCCTTATTTCAGAAACTGGGTGTTACAATAGATAATTTCAATCCTATGCTTGCCATCTCGTACTTCCTATCGGACTTATCTTTAGCAACTGTTCTCAAAATTTCATCGCATACATATATTCAATACATACGTGATTCATTCAATAAAGTCACTACACGCGACGCGATTCAAAATTGTATTCCTTATTTCGTATGTTTCGTATGGACTATCAATCTTGTACGTTTGTGTCGAGTCGTCGCACATCCGATCGCAACGATCCTCCGCAACGTCTTGCGTTCGAATTCGTTATCCAACTATTTTTGAAGTCTGGCTATACAACTTATCTCGATACGATTTCCTTTGTTGACTTGCAAATGCATCAACAATCAGGACTACGCCCGCTAGGTCACTTACCTAAACCCCGTGCTTAGATTCTTTCGACGCAACTTTAAATTTACATTGCTCAAAGGCCACAATCTATCCGATACAAAAGTTTACATCGAGGCGACGGTGCTCAAGACAACATTCGCTTTGACTCAAAGTCCCTACGATGCATCTTACATTCGATTCCTAACGAGTAGGAATTCACTAGCCAAATTTTCAACTTATCCGTCTCGCAACATCGAATATAAGTTCGATTCACGCAAGCTCAATTGCAAGATAAATCCAAATCTAACGACATAACTCGTAAGTCATTCCCTTATCGTTCTCTCTCGTGCATAGCACGATTCTCGCAATCGCCTATCCAAATCACCAAGTTCGTTGGTGAATTTCTAGTTCGATTGTCGACCAACATAACCATTCAAGCATTCATCCGACGAATACTCAAATTCTAACTATATCATTCTCAATCGAAAGCTGTTCCAATAATTCTCCATCGCCTAGACTTATTGTCAACATGCACCACATTCTCTTTCTCGATGCAATTTCATATGCAAGATCGCATGGGTCATTTTATGGGTCTGCAACATTCAATTTGATTTGGCGGTCAAGTCTTCTAGGGTCAGTTGTCCCGAAGCTACGCTTGATAATTGTGGATCATCATCGAAGGATAATTTACTACGAACCATGCTATATCTTATTTCGGATCCAAATCACGTTCCGACAATTTCTATGCGGCTACCCAATTTCGGACAAAACTATTTCTATAGGCGCAACTGATGCACAACTATCCTCCGAGTAAAGTCATGCACTACCGTCGATGATTCTGCTATTCACGATACATCTACTCGCATTGAGTTCGAGTCTACCTTATTTGCGTTCGACAACTTGCATTATATACGTCCATGTTCTCCACAAACATTTACGTACGTCTTGAATCGTTTCTCAATTCGTTGCATTCTGTTATGCTTTGATCGCGTAACCGAGTTACCGATTATCCAACATCGAACCCTCGAGTTATACGATCATGCCCTCTAAGTTTTTGCGTGTTTCAGTCGTACTCAAATGAGTTTCGTTGTAACGTAACCAACTATCTCTTAGGTACTATTTACCCGCATCAACCAACTCTTCATCGAAGTCGCACATCGTGCGATTCGATTATAATTCGCCTCACCTAACATTTCTATCGAGATCGTAAGTCGTGCGATTCTATTCGTCTCGCCCAACATTTCTATCGAGATCGCAAGTCGTGCGATTCGATTCGCCTCGTCCATTATTTCTATCGAGATCGCAAGTCGTGCGACTCATTTGTAAGTTCGAGTTTTTCTTTCCCGTCGATCCGATTATTGCTTCAAGGCATAATCGTTCAGCTAGTCTCGGTCGTCGGACCGACTTAAAATTTTTGTCTGACGTATCATTCATTGATACAGTCCCGCCTTATCGTCCCAACCGAGTTACGAAGAACACTTGCATTAAAATATTGTCATACAAATTTCCAATCAAGTCTCAGTACTCTCTCGTCCGTTGCGGACAAACCTTTCGCAATTCTCACAACGTGTCGCTACAATTTATCGCACAAGTGGTATACCATATACCACTTGGAATCGATTCATTCATCGCATACGTGGTATGACATATACCACTCGGAAATCAAGTCATTTCCCTCGCAATATACTCGGTATGAACCGACAATCTCTTCCGACTTACAATTTTTACAGTGATCGTGCTTGATCACAAGCGTAACTTTAATTCAATCAAATCTGACACAACTCGGCCAATATTTTTATTTGCCAACACAAGTTTGGTGTGCAACCGAACGATTCATTCTATCGATTTATGATTTCAGTTCCTTCCGTTGCATCTTGTGCAACGATTTATTTCCAATCTCCTTTGTACTCCGTGCAACGATTACTTTGATATACGTTGCACCACGTGCAACAATTTACTTCTGATACGCGTTGCAGATCGTGCAATGACTTATTTCTGACATTCATTGCACCTCGTGCTACGATTTTATTATTTTTGACATCTGTTGCACCTTGTGCAACGATTTATTCCCGACTTTCAAAGTCAATGCTCAAATCCGATCAACACATTCGATATTGACTTATCACTTTCATTGCAATGAATTATTTAAGTTTTTGCATTGGTGCAACCAATATTGTGAAACCCACTCCCGGATCTTGTTCATTTAATTGTTATTAGTTTTATTATTATTATTATCACATTATTACTATTATGTAATGCCGGTTCGAAATTATTATTTTTAAAATAATAATCACTTGGATTTTTGGTTGCCATCTGACCCCGAGTCCGGTCCCAGTTCGAACCCTTACCAAATCAGAATATTTTTATTTGTTGCATGTGTTTGGATTTTTGCTAAAAAAAATATTTAAAACCTATCCTACCCAACCCAACCCGAAACCACCCGGTCTCCCCACGACCTGGACAACTCCCTCCACCTCACGAACAGCCCCCTTATTTCTCCACATCTTCCTCTCTTCCACTCATCACTCCCAACCTCTCTTTATTAACCCCTTCACTACCATCATACACCAACCCTCTCGCGGCGCCCGACCCCTGCTGGCCGCCCTCGCCGGGGCTGACCCGCGGCCGACCGCAGCTACCCCTTCTGGTCGCCCATGGCGACCCCTGTCCCGGCGCGCCTCCACGGCCAGCCCGACCGCCGGAGCCCTCGCCTCCCCATCCGACCGCCTCCAGCGATCTCCGCCTCCCGCATCCCTCCGGACCGCCCGACCACCCCGCGGCCAACCCCCGTCGTGCCCGGCCTACTGCACCCGTGGCACTCCCTGCGGCTGTCCCGAGGCCCCCGACCGGCAGCGCCCCTTCGCTCGGTCCGCCTCTCGCCCGACCGCCTCGCCGCCATCCGCCTAGGCCAACCGGCCACCTCGACCCGAGGCCGGTGTCCCGTGTGCCGCCCGAGCCGCTGTGCCCTAGCCTGTCCGCGACCGGATCTGTCCGACCCGCTGTCCCCGGGCACTGTCCGCTGTTCGGACGCTGTCCAGCGCATTCCTTGTGCCCCGATCCGCTGTCCGCAGCATCTCGTGGGTCCAGATCCGCTGTTCCCGTGGCCGATCTTTGCTGTTCGCGTATTTTGGAGTTTTCTCGAACCCGCGGAATTCATATTTCTCCTATTTACATCTAAGAGCTCTAGCCGAGCATTTGAGGTATAATTATGTGTCCCCGTTTCCCTTCCGTAGATAGTCTGTGATGACGCGGTCCCGATCCCGTTTCGGGAATCGGTATTTTGAAATATTGTTGCTTTTAGCTGATACGTAAATTATCGGTTACGTCATGACGTATTTTCTATTTTTGGATATATTGTGTTGTGGTTGGCTTTTGGGTTGGATATTCATTTTTGGGTTGGTAATTAGTGATCCCTGGTTCGGGATATTTATTTGTGTTGCGGATTAGCATCGTCTCAAGATTGGGTTGTCCCAGTTACAAAGGAGGTGCTGCCAAAATTTTCGGAAAGGTTTTCAAAATAAAAGTATTTAATTAAATTTAGTAAATTGGTAAATAAAAATATATTTTTCAAATTCGGTCCTTGAAAACGATTTACAAATTTTTGTTGGTTTTAAACGTGGATTTTTGTGAGTTGTATCCCCTGTTAGGCGACGACCGCATCGGTCGGATGAGCCTCGGCGAAACGCAAACGCTACAGGATTTTCTGTACGTTGAGGCGTTAGCCAGCAACATGAGATTGCATGACCAAGTCTGAAATGCCCCATTTTTTATAATTTATATTTAAATTGTATTTTTCTTTAGAACTTGTTACTAGCCTTTAGTATTTTGGGTGCAGGACCTCGGCCTTCTGTTTGGACCGTTTCACGGCACTCAGAGCTCGCCTCAACTTTTTAATTCAATTTATTTAATTAGTTGTAAGGGCATAAGTCCAGTTTTCCTTTATTTTCTGTGGCCCTGTAATTGTGTAGTGTAAATTTTCTACTTTTTTTCTGGGTTGGTTCTTGGCGTAGCTAGGCGCATAATTAAAATGGGTACTAATTATTTTATGTGAAAACTAATAAGGGTTTGTCACATTAAGTTAACGAATCAAGACTTCTGTAAATAATGAATAAGTTCATGTTTTCTCATTTAAAAGAAAAAGCCTAGTTTTTATATATATATTTAAAATACAAAGTTTTGCCAAATTAACCGGTAATTGCTATTTTTCCCAATTAAATCAGCAACCGACCTATTCAATTAAATGATAACCAATGTAGCTTACGGCGTTAGACGAATTTCGGTAGAATAAATTAAATAAACTTAAAACCTGACTAGGGTCTGCTTCTAGAGATTGTAACTAGCACACCTAGAATGGTTTCATTATGGTTCTAAGTCAAGGTTCTCAACTGTAGGATCTCGGAGACGTACTTGATATCCTATTCCAGTCATAAAACAAAGGCAAGTTACGGTTATGTTTTCTTGCATTTTATTTAGTAATTGTCAAGTTGCATGTTTAAACCACATTGCTACACGGAACCCTCTCCTAGGGTTCAAATATTGATTGATATTGATTGTGGAGATATTGGAGGAATAGTGTAGCATTTATGACCAATACCCCTCATATTGCATATTGTTATTGTGCGAGCTTATCCCTCTTACACACGGGGATAAACCGTATCGCGTCGCTAGGATGCTATTGTACAACCCAAGCCGGTCATAGACGTTACATATTCAAATCACATTGTTTCAAGTATTGAATTGTTAAATTGCTGGAAAATATTGTTTCAACTGTTTACCTTGCACTTTTTCGTTATTATTTGAAATGTGAGATACATATTCGTACTTGCTCCCTCCTAACTGGAGACCAATATTTTTAGGTGACATTGAGGATGCTGAGCTATTGTACAATAGCTACTATGACCCGGTATTGTATCCTGTGGTGTTGCCAGAGTCCCCCTTGGAGGACGCAGAACCAGAGGCTGATGAGCCGACCATCTAGCTAGTTGCTTTTCAGTTATCTAGTTTTATTGTATTGGAGTTTGTTGATTTGAATTCAGTGCTTTATTTCAGTACTTTCATTTCCAGTTGTACTTTTCAATTGTTGAATTAAAAGTTTTTAAAATTTTCGTATATTCGAGTTGTGACAAATGTATAGATGTTGTTGTGAATACCTGCATATAGAATAGCTTACTGCCGCCATCTCACAACGGTACAGGCTGGGCATGATCCGGTTCGACCCAATAATTTGGGATCAGGTCGTGACAAATATTCACAACCCATTGCATTTCGTGCATCATTTTATTTCTCATTCAACATGTTATATTGCAACAACATCTCAAATCGTATTTCACAAGTTGTTGCACTTGCAGCAACTAACATTTCCACGGCTCGTTGCATTCAATGCAACGAAACATTTTACGACTTTCTCCGCAACATCAAGTAAATTCGAAGTACTTGCGGAAACGTTACCCGACTTTGTATTAGACTTATTGTATGGAACATCCAGTACGACATCGAGTAGAGTCAAAGGTGATTTCGATTGGTGGTGGGCAACTCTTTGGAATTGAAACAAAGCAAACGTCCTGAGAAAATTGAGCCTAGAGCTCTGATACCAATCTGTCACGCCCCGACCCAGAATCACCCGAATCATCGTCCTCGCAGGGGACGTGCTGCCACACGAGCTGGAGTTGCGCTCGTGCAAGGCCAGATGATAAGTTCTCAAATGGTTATCTTTGAGTTGATATTAACAACGAAAGAAAACAGAGTATACGAAACAATTCTCTTTATTGATATTCGAACTGAGATTACAAAGGCTTTCGATAGCCCAACAATTTATGCCAAATTGGCTACAACACTCAGGTTCTCTCTTATCCACAAATGATTTCACCATTCCATACATCATACCTTCTATATCTCGGCCGCATCAATCCTGTTGCAAGTCTGAGCGTCAATGCGATCGCACGCTTCAATACGCTTCGGCATTCCAAGCCACAACACGTTCAAGCGAAGCTTCGCCGCGAGCAATCCATTCCCTGCACCTTGCATGAAAGCTGGTGGGGGATCAGTACGTTCGTCCTCGTATGTACTGATGCAAAGACCTTCTTTCTAAAACGACATTGTATTATTTATGTTGAATCATGCAACTTAGCTTATGATCTTGCTATATTCTCCTTAGGATCGATTTCATGGCATATTCGAAAGCGTAAAGCATGTTATCATGGCAAGCATGTTATTCGAATTGAATAGGCAAGCAGGCAAGCAATCTTGTGTTTGTTTCGTGGCGCGACTTCTTACCAAGTCGACGCACTCGCCCTTGCACTGACGCAAGGTGAATACGCCCCATTCCTTTCCTGTCATGTTATAAGTGCTCTCTAAGTAGGATCTATGCGTGCAGGACACATACGTGCCTACACTTTCAACCCATCGTTCCTTAACTATATGAAGGTCTTGGCGTATCCGCGCCAGAATGGACTGAAGGCATTTCTTTCTTTCTTTTCTCTTTTTTTTTCTCTCTTTTCTTTTTTTCTTTTTTTTTCTTTCTCGAATTTGGGTAATCCGGCGTTTCACGGGTTGGGTTGCTACTCCAACAACCGAAACATACCGCGTGCCTACCATCATTTACGACTTTTTACATCTATAACCGGGTGCTAATCGGACTTTACAGATGTGCGCCTATCAAAGATTATATCCCTCCTAGGCCGAACGATTTCGGTGCCCCGACGTACCCATTCGGAGGGAACGTTCCGTGCACGGAAGATTATCACAATTATCTCAAGTCCATTCGACCATGCAACGCCCTATTATTCAAACAACCAAACATAGTCTTGAGCCGAGGCTCAGACTTTATCAAACAACCAAACATAGTCTTGAGTCCGAGACTCAGACTTTATCATCTTGTATTTCTTCCATTAACTTTCTATATTCTTATATTTCATACTTCGTTTCAATGTTCAATAGCATCATGCCTCAACTCAATGTTTGTCAACCGAATGTTCCGAAGGCCCCGAACACCTTTCGAGACATCATGTCATATCCGACAGTTCTGCCATATTCATGCCACAACTGTATTCTTTCGCAATGAAGCCATCTTTTATGATCTTGTGCACGTAGGCACATTTCGACACATTTATCATCTTTTCTTCGCGTCGTGCACTTGCTGCATGCATCGAAATCGTATTTCTATATTCTATGCCTTAGTGTTCAATGTTCGTGGCTTGCACGCTAGGGCGCTTGCCTATTGTCTTTCAATGTGCTAGCCTTGCGCGAAGGCACGGAATGGTTCGTGCACTAAGATACTCGCCGAATACAGTTATCCCATGTTCTTACGGCTTGCGCATCGAGGCGCTCGCCTTTGCGATATCCAATGTTCCATAGCGACTCGTGCATTTGATGCACGTTTCATTTCAATTGTTCTAACTAGTGTTCGACACACACTACGATTTATCTTTCAATCGGACCACGTCCGTGGCGTCGATATGTTAACTTAGCATACAATGATATATTCTGACTTAGACATGAAGGAGTAAAAAGAAAAGTCAATCCTCCCACCTTGAGCCGATACGTCTTGTCGTTTTGCCGAGCCGATGCGGCTCGATTTCATAACTTCGTTGCACGGCCAACTCTCCTGACTTAGCCATTCGAGCACTTCGTGTTTCATTGAATTATACGTCCGATTTGGCTTACCGTGCCCATCTCAGCCCGTCGCAAGGCGACGATTTATTTTCGCGGACCCCTTAATAAATAAGGCAGAATGCCGACCTCTAATATTTTAGCGTAAACGTATAGCATGCACATGAAACCAACTAAAATCAATACTTGTATCGATTCGGACTTGCGCATTGGTCGATTCTATTTCTTAGAATTTTCGAGTCGTCTCAACGCACTTATCCTTCTGGGCAATGCAGCACTTCGCATCGATTTACTCGATGCATTCTTTGGGACAATGCAACTCTTCGCATCGACTTAGTTCGATGCGTTGCTCGGGACAATGTAACTCTCGTATCGATTTGCATCGATATATTTCATTCCGTCAACGCGACTCGTTGAGTCAACGTCTCAGCATAATGTGCCGTACGGAGCGGGGCATTACAGTACCTGCTATTTTGGTTTGGGTTTGGGCCTACAATCCTTCTTAAAGTGGTCCTTCTTGTCACAGTTGAAGCAAGCCCCATCGCCCTTAGGATCTGGCTTGAATTGAGCTAACTGATCTTTCAGCTGGTGAGTGTGCTTAGCTCTTCTTCAACATAAATCCAGTACAAGAGGCGTTCAAGATCCACTTCCATCTTCTTGCAGTACAAGTCTGCGATGAAATTGCTCTACCCAAGTGGGAGCTTGACGACAATACCTCCAATGACAAATGCATCGACCAAGGACATGTCGTCATCCTCAAGTTTCTGACATAACTTGAGAAACTCTTTGACTTGAGGCAACATCGTCTTGTCGTCCTCAAATCGCATCTTCCAGACCTTTTCGGTTACGTGAATGTTGTTCCTGTTCTCATCTGCCTTGTAGAGATTCTCTATAGACTCCTAGACGTCCTTAGCATGTACCGTCTTGATGTATGACTCTGCCAGAGAGTCCTCCATAGAGTTTAAGATAAGCAACTTGCAAAGGTTGTTATCTCTCCTCCAATTGGATTGCAGAGGAGTGGCCTCGGCGACCCTTCGAGCATTTTCACCTTCTGGAATTAAAGGCTCAAGATCTGTCGACACGTAGTCAACGCTCACGAGTTGAAGATTAAGGCTGACCTTTCTCTTCCAAACGCTGTAATGCTCTCCGTCAAACTTTTTGAAACTTGTGTCGAGAAGGTTTGCACGGTTATTTTCCATCGAATCTAAATCTTGCTTTGAGATTGTTAGTCGCTTGGCGTAATTTCAGATGAAAAACTCAGTGAGTAAAGTCGTGCTTCCAATACGTGATAGCAGCGAACATAATTAGAAGGTTTTCGACTGAAAGTCGTGCTTTCGATACGTAACAGCAGCAAACGTAATTAGAAGGCTTTCGACTGAAAGTCGTGCTTCCGATACGTAACAGCAACGAATGTAATTAGAAGACTTTCGACTGAAAGTCGTGCCTCGGATACGTGACAGCCGCGAGGTGGAGGAGAGAGGAAGAAAAAGAATGAAGAAGAGAAAGGCAGCTTTGCTGGGGTGATCAGATCACCATTGCTCAAAGTAAGATTCTCCTATATACGATCCGCTTCCAGGAAGCAGCAAGTTCTTAGAGAACTTCTGGAACGCTCGTCAGACAATTTTTGAGACTTGAATGGGATTCCTGAACTTTACGAACTCCCTTAACTCTCTTCTTTGGTGCATCTAAGAAAGGAGGCCAGGGGGCTCTATTTATAGAGTGGAGTGAGCCTTCACCATCTCTCCTATCCGATGTGGGACTAAAATACCAATACTCTAAAATAGAGTTTGATGTTTTACATCATCCCACAATCAACATAGTCGAGTGCTAGCCCATGCCTACCTCCTGATCACACGACCGTACATGCACGAGGCATCCTGGAGTCCGAGTCCGATCAACAAAAGTCAGCTTGCATCATTGGTAGAATTAATCTTTTTTTCTTCTAGAAAAATACCCCCACATAGCACACACTTGTGCCCCATTACACCTCATGTGCACACCTCAACACAAACAATGCATTATATTGAGATACTTATCATTTGGTGTAGCCGATGTAGGACTATCTTTCCTAGTCTAAAGGCAAAAACACCAACACTTTTCAACACACCAATTAGGTATCATGCAATATTATAAAGATTACTATTTGTAGGTTTATCTCATGGTTATTATGCCGACTCAATAAACTTAATAAGGGGGACTATATATGGTTTACAGAGCTTTATCCTAAATTATATGGATTTTTTACCTTCACTTAAAATGTAACTTGAGTAGAGTCCGAAGTCTATGTCAATTAAATTTTAAATCAAATTTAATGGTAGTGCAAGACTATGAATAGACTTTTTACCTAATTTTTGTAAGATCTACAATAATTATTCCTTATCAAAGTAAATCATCTTCAATATCTTAAGTTGCTTTGATGCTCTTAATCATTTCAGGGCTACTGTGCGAGTATCTATAGCAACATTGTTCTCCAAAATTATTTGCTTGTACTCATTCTAAATGTTAGATATGATTTTGTTTGCACTTTGCTTGATTGTGACATTAGTCATTGCTCACCATCCTAACCAATGTTGTATTCTTTTGCGACAATTTTGATATATGGCAACTTTTTAAAAGTAATGGACATCAATTTTCCAAAGTTTTATGATTTCAAGTGTGCAATACTTCCACTAGCTTCAATCTCCCTTGCAACAAATTTGTTGATGAAGCTGTACATATGGAGGACACATATGAAACTTGATTTCAAGAGTCTTCTTGATACTGAGTAGTCCAATTGAAAATTTTCAGTGAAGTAGTGTACACTCAAAGAGCAATTTTTTTGCCATCTTTAAATGTACAGTCGAAAGAATGTACAAGAAGACTACTATGATTCCATGGTTATACATTCAATATCATGTGATTATCATCATATCCTTTCTTTATGCACACAAATGTCGTGAATACAGTACATGTTCATCTTCTGCAGTATTTCTGTGCACTATCCAAAGCTACAGAAAATTTCCTTGAAATAATTTGTAGTAAAATTTTCTTCTATATAGATTTTTTTTTTTTTGTGAGTAAAATATAATAATGCTCGTCTACTTATATAATTCAAATTTTATATGTAAGTGTATAATCCATCCATGGGCTTGAGATCTCTGATTATTACAGGGAAAAAAAATGGTAGTCAGAACCAGTCAAATTTGCCATCAATAGTGCACATATGGACTCAGATGAAACCGTTGAACAAGTCGACTACTGAGTAATCCAAGGGGACAAATCAAAATTCAAAACTAATTTTAACCAATATATTCGTCATTTAAGATCTCCTCCGCTCTGTCAACCTTCGGTATCGCTTTCATTGCCCGTGGCGAAACGATATCATTATATATTTCTAGAACTGTTTAGATGAGCACTCCATTGTTTGCAGTAAGGGTCTCTGGTTGGGGAGGCCTTTGTCTATCATGAAACATCTAGATATGGTTTACTCTTTATGAAATATTAGGATTGTGGACTTCTTGATCATTTTGGTAACTTTTTCAAGGCACTAATTAACTCTTCAATATTCAAAGAAGATAAGCATGAAGAGAATCAAGCACAGAGGCTTCCTTCACTCATGACCTGACCTGTTGATTTCAGGTTTGGCAGTCCAAGCTAGCTAAGCTGGTCAAAGGAACATACTTCCTTCTAAACCTCTATAGCTGCTCTCGTCCATCCACCACTCGTGCACACAAAAGTAGAACATATCTAATGATCCAAAGTTGAGTCTACTTTTGAAGTTAATGTAAGGATATGAATTAGAGTCAAAGAGAAGGAAAGAGGTTACGTATCCAGTACGAACACCTTGATTCAAATGACTTTAATCATACGTTTGGGATGTGTTCCCAAACACCTACAACTTGTTTTTCAAGTTATAGCTCATACTTGTCCTGATTAGGAAAGGTTAACATCAAGGAACTCGGCCTCTACAATGGTACAACAGAGCAACTATCCGAAAATTTTGGGATCGGTTGTTTGAATCTTTTCCTTCCAATCATCTCTGTCTATAGGTAAAATAAACAAACCCAAAACTTTTCCATCTCTATTTCATTCACTACATAGCAAGAAAGTAAACACAATAACAGCACGGGATTATTAATGTCAAGTTATGATTAGATTTAGGTTTAGATTCAAGTCTATTTTTACGTATTTCCCCTTTACGGATACAGATTCATTTTCCTATAGGGATACATATTCATTCTCCTATAGAGATATATGGATCCGTTCTCCATCTAAATATATATAAATTCATAGTTGTATGACTTTTTATAATTTACCAATACAATCAATATTGTTGATTGTATTGATCATCCATTAATATCAATTTCTGTTGAATTGATACAATTAATTTTTTTTCTTCTTCTTCCAATGGTATATGTGGTATATGCTTCTATAACATTGGGATCACCATGGTCAAAAGATGGTTGCAGGGACCAACAATATTTACATAAACAATATAGTTTTCAATTTTAATTATGTGAAAGGCACAACATCATCGTCATCCCCACCACCACTTGCAACATTATTACTATTATTCTTTGCTCGTCAGCAACATATTCTAACAATCCTTGGCCACCATACTTTCTCCACGGCCATCATTTGGTCTTCTACATACTTTTGCTCTTTATCTTTCTGTTTCTTTTTATTTGGACAAGTATTCTAATTGCGCAATATGCGAAAAGAACAAGAAACGAATATATCATGACAATTAATTTACACTCTTAACAAAATTGTGACAATGGTTGGTTGTAATTTAATCTTCTCCACAGGTGCCAATCTATCCAGATGTTATTTTTACCTTCAGTTTTCGGAGTTTATTTGTAAAGATTGCTAACGGACTTCTAGTCTTCATAATAGTTTTTTCTTATCACTATTGGAAAATTTTCTACTATTCAACATGTTATGAATCTTGTCAGTTTTGAAGTCATTTGTGGTAAATGAGTCGTTTCTCTACATTCTGAAAACATTAAAGTTTGGATTATTTAGTAATATAGTCTCACATAATAGTTCATATTAGAATTTGGGTCTCTAAAATGTCCGACATTAGTGTTTGGATCTTAAAATTACTGTTCACCTAAGTTAATGAACAAAAAGGTTAAGACCCAAACGACATCTTGGAGACCAAAACCCTAATTTCAACTAGAACCCTGCTACGTTGTCCGCCTGCGGACCAGTCCGTCCGTCACGTAACGCGATCCCATGGGCAGGTCAACCGGCGTAGGACCCGTGTATACAGGAGAGGGGGGGTAATGGGGTGCAGCCACGCGAAGGACAGGCCAGCTCGCCTGCGGGCAAAATAGCCTTTTCTTTTCAACTATTATACGATGTGAGCCCCTATTACTAAATATCCCATAAAGTTTCTACCGAAGTAGTGAGATGATAACTGAAGGTTTTAGAACATCAATGAAAGATAATAATTGTATTTAACTTGATAGAGTAATTTTCCAGAACCACATATAGTTATCATAGCATAATCCGTTCCAATATACATTAGGACACACCAAAATATGTATCGTAATCGTGCAACATATATCATAATTCTTCATGAACAGAGCGAATTTTCTGTAACATCACTAGAATCCATTGCACACTACAATTGTATGTAAATTTGCAGTTAAGAATTGGAACAATTTCATTATTTTTTCATCTGTATTTGTTTGTATATTGGTCAATGATAAAAATCTCTCTCTAAACATATACAAATCCAAAATTCCTATGACAGTGTAGGTTTGGTTTCAGAAGGGCATGATATGTGTGGTCTTAGTATCATACCCAGAGAGACAGCTCTTGGAATTGACCCTAAAGATCTTGAGCAGATCCCCGGTCATCTGCCGCACCGCGGCCGAGCAGTCGCTCTGCATCAGCAGCAGTATCTTCGTCAGCCCCCCGTTCGACGCGGCCACGGCCTCCTGCGCCCTCCTGTCCCGGAACAGGTGGCACACGCTCCACAGCACCGCCACGGCCGACTCCCTCCCCTCCTTCCCGGCCTTCATCATCCTCCCCAGCACCGCCCCAATGCACCTCTCCCCGAGCTCGCATATCTCCTCCCTCCCGTCCGAGCACCCCGACGCCACCTCCAGCAGCTTCAGCGCCTTCTCCGCCGCGGCCGGCCCCACCGCCTTCTCTGCCGCCGTGAGCACCCGCGTCGCCAGCGGCACGATCCCCATCCGGACCATCCTGAGGCGCGCGCCGCGGCGCGCCCCGGACAGCCCGACAAGGCACGACAGGGCGGCCTCGACGGCCGCCCTGTCGAGCGGCTCCCGAGAGGCCAGCCTAACCAGCTCGGGCACGAGGTCCGGCCTCTCGGCCAGCCTCGCCTTGGATTCCCCGTCCACGCTCCCGACGACGGCGCCGAGCACCGCCGCGGCGTCCCTTCGGGAGCGGAAGGACGAGCCGCCGTCCTTCAGCACCGAAATCAGGGAGGAGACGGTGGCGTCGAGGTCGGCTGCCAATGCGGAGAGCATCGGCTGCCGGCAGGGCTCCTCCTGGGTCAGGATCTTGGAAATTATGGCGACCAGGGACTCCGCCACGCGGAGGTTGCGGAGGTCGGGATTGGTCTGGTCTCCTAGCTTCAATGCCAGGAGGGCGGCGGCACCGCCAGGGCCGATGAGGGTGCTGTTATCGAAGTCGTCACCGTCGCAGTCGCCGGTGCTGGAGATGATATCGAGCAAGCTGTTGAGAGCCGGGATGGGGTCCGGCGAGGAGCGGATATCTTCAAGGATTACCTTGGAGGGTAGGGGTTGGGATTGTTGGGGTTGTTGGGCCCCACCCCAACCCCAGAGGTTGATTAGGCGGTGCAGGGTAAGGTTGGGGGTGAGGTCGGTGGAGGGCAGGGGCTGCATGGTGGCGGGGCAGGTGTTGTTGCCGGAGTCGAGCCAGCGCTGGATGGAGGAGCGGTCGTAGGTGACGCCGGTGCACAGGCTCACGGGGGACTTCATCACGTCCAGGGAGATGGGGCACCGGAAGAAGCTGGGCGGGACCTTGATGGAGAGTTTATTATTGTTATTATTTGGCGCTTTAGTGGTGGTGATGGTGTCTTGATTTTCTTGTTTTCTTTCCATTCCCATGGCTATTGTTGTGTAAGAGGAAAGAGCTATTGTGTGAGAGGAGAGATTGGAGGAGATTAAGAAAGGGGAAGGAGAGGAAGGGGTGGTGGGTTTATATATTATTATTATTATTCAAGGTAAGGTGAGGAAGAAGTGGGGGAAGGAGTCAAAGGTAGGATGCTTATGGTGGTTGTATTCATATAGGGTATTAAAATATGTGCTAATATGGACTGTGGTCATTGGTCAATAGTTGGGAAGTGAAGAAGGAGAAGAAATAGGAATTTTCAAAATTTTGTATATTTATTGTTGGATGGGAGGTAGGGAGACTTTGAGAGTTGAACACATTCAAAGTGGTTTTTTTTTTTTTTTCCCCTTTTTACAAATACCCATCATAATGTTGTGTGTGGTGTGATTGTTTTGGGTTACTTCATTTGTAAGTTTGAACAACTTTGTTGTTTCAACAGAAAATTTTATCCAGAGTTATAAAGTTTACTCAATTTGTACTGAATAAGATATGTTAGAAGATTTTGCAAATAGAAAAATCTGGTGCTAGTGTCGCTGGCACCAGACAGTAACAAAATTTAAAATAAATCTTGGCGCCAGACAATAAAAAAAAAATTGATTTTTTTTCCTTTTTCTTTCAAGTATTAGTTAGGTTTTTAGTTTGTTAGTTATATTTTGTTTAATTTAATTTGGTTTATCTTTTAGTGGTTTAATATATTAGTTAATTTAATATTATCTACATTGTACTATGGATAATAATAAAATATATAGATAATATACATATAGATATTAATTTGTAGGTAGATATCTATATGTTTATTATCTATATTAATTTTTTATTTAACTGCACCTCGAAAGTTTATCTACTTGACCACTTCCTAATTACTTCGAATGCAATACAAGTATGAGTTTAGAATTTGTGCATCAATTGACTTACTTTTAAGCACGATTTGTCAAGTTAGAGCATGCAAGCAATAAAAACTTATCACTCTGGATGAAATTTTTTGTTGTTTCAATAATAGAATCTTTTTGAGTTTTTTTTTTTTTTTTCTTTTCCTTCTAATGCAATATTGTGTGGGTTTTATACGGCAAGGAAAACAATATTATAAACATGTCATCTATAAAATAAAATAAATTTATATTCACTAAAGATAAGAGGATAAAATGACGACCAGTACTAGAAGATATGCGTGTTTTCTCCATAACATGAAGATGTATATGTCCTTCTTAAAAGATTTTATGGTAAGTCAATCTTTTTTTCTTTAACTGCGCCTCAGAAGCTTATCTACTTGACCACTTCCTAAGTACTTTGAAATTTGAATACAATACAAGTTTGAGTTTAGAATTTGTGCATAAATTGACTTAGTTTTAAGCATGATTTGTCAAGTTAGAGCATGCAAGCAATGAAAACTTGTATGTATATAAACACTAACGCCGATTTTGTTGCATCAACGTACGAAAGGAAAGTCCCCAAATCAACGTATATTTCTTTATCTCAACTTGAGCATCACTTCAAGAAAAGGAACTCACCATATCTACACCTTGATTTAGCTATTTTGGGTTGGCAGTGAATAAACAACCCGACATTAATCGGTACTATGACCCTCAAGCCCAGGCTTTTCTAATGTGAAGAAGCTCTCACTTCCTCCTCATTGCATTCACACTTATCCAGTATTAGTCTGCACTAGTCTAAGTGAAGTAAGTGTTCTTAACTCAAATATTGGCTAAAATAAGCATGTCATGTTTCTAGACCTAAAATGTAAATGATTGTCTATAAATTCTAAAATGTGTTATTTAATTTTAGGGACTCGTAATATAATCAAAATTTACATTTTGGTCTCCAAGTGGGTATGGGTTTCATCCTCACGATTGGTTTGGACTGGCCGTTAGATCTCGTTTAGGACCCCATAATATTTAATTTTTTGACTTTAGTTTATGGTCTCGTATAGTATTCAAAATTTGTATTTGGATCTCCATTTTAGACGGTCAGTCCAAGCCAGCCGTCAGGATGAGATCCAAATTCTGTTCCGAACAATATGAAAAATCTAAACACAAATTTCTAATATTATACGATACCTTAAAAGTAAATAACTCTTATAAGATTTTCCAAAGTTTTGAAGTAATGCAAAATGCAATTTTTTTTAGCTAAATAGAAATGCACAAATGAAAAAAATAAAATAAAAAATGGAACCCCCTATAATCCCCTTTTTTTTAGAAAATTTTTGAGTGGCACCCCCACTTGGATGGCCTATTTGTGCGGTGCATCCCACATTGTTTGCTATATGTATAAGTAGTCCCACTTTGGACGTTTTTCGTCAGTTTTGACGGTCAGCCGTGTTTGACCCTTAAAAAAGACGAAAAAGGACGAAAATGTTCCTCCCCCCCTCCTCACCCCCGCTGCTCGCCGCCGCTGCTGTTGGCTGCCGCCGCTGCTGCTGCTGGACGGGGGAGGGGACGGCAGCGGGGGGA
The DNA here is from genome assembly GCA_029216955.1 of Iris pallida. Classification (NCBI taxonomy): domain Eukaryota; kingdom Viridiplantae; phylum Streptophyta; class Magnoliopsida; order Asparagales; family Iridaceae; genus Iris; species Iris pallida. The sequence goes on from JANAVB010014400.1 coordinate 3,653,281, forward strand.
GCGGGGACGGAGCGAGGTCGGGGAGGGGCGGAGGGTGGCAAGGTCGGGGAGGTCGGGGGAGGGGGGGAGGTCGGGGAGGGGAGGGGCGGGGAGGGAGGGGGGGGGGGGGCGAGGTCGGGGAGGGGGGGGGGGGGGGGGGTGGGGGGAGGGCGAACGTCGGAAAAGGGGGAGGGGGACTGTGATGTCAAGGAAGAAGATAATGGGAGGAGGGTTATTTGGTCCAAATTTTTTTTAATGAAGAGTCTATCTATCAGAACTGACAGAAAACATCCAAAGTGGGATGACGTATACATATAGCAAATTCAAAGTAGGATAACTTATACATATTACAAACAATGTGAGATATATCGTATAAATAGACCATCCAAGTGGAATGTCACTGATTTTTTTTTTTTTTTTTTATTCAAAGGTGGAAAAAGGAGTGGCACTTGGGGACTTCAAAAAAACTCTCTTTTTCATTAAAATTAGTAACATATTAAACTTCTTCTTCTCCTTCTTTTGTCTTTTGGCTTGAAGCGCGTAGAACGTGGAATGGGGTTCTCCTTATCTTTCTCCCTATTTCCCTCTTGTCGATGCATTTTATAAAATATCAGTCGGTGCGTCCAAACTCCAAAGTCTATAACTTAGACCAAAAATTATCGGTGGGTGGGGGTCCACTAGATTGATGATGCAATGGAAGAAGACGACCATAGAGAGTAATGAATTTAATTAGATATGCATCATCATGCCAACTAATTACTTACAACTCTCTTGGACCAGGGCTGCAAATGAGTCAAGTCGTTCGCGAGCTGCTCAAAGAAGCTCGGTTCGATAAAAGCTCGTTTGAGGTCGGTTCATTTACTAAATAAGCTGAGTTCGACTTTATTTTTGAGCTCGTTTAATAAACAAATCAAGTTCAAACTGAGAAGTACTCGGCTCGTTTGAGCTCGTAAACTGGCTCGTTTATGAGCTTGCGAGCTGGCTCGTTTAGAAGTTTGTTTAGAAGTTCGTTTGTTCTTTGTTGAATTTTATATATATATATATATATATATATATATATATATATATATATATATATATATAGGAAATTTCTACAATACATCCGCTGAAAATGGATGTATCGATACATCCGAAATCTGGACCGTTGGATGTTAATCCAACGGTTCAGGTTTAATTCAGATAAAATAATACAGGAGACATCATTTAATGCTGATTTAGACTTTTGACCTGTTGGTAACTTGCTTTAGCAGGTCATTCTTCACTTTAATTTTTTCAATGAACACCCTAAATTAACTCATATTTACTCTCTCAAAAGTCCATCCAATTTAATCTGAAACTTTTTTTTTTGGTTACAGGACATGGTAGTCGTGGTGGTGCTGGTGGTGGTGGAAAGAGAAACGGAGATGAAGAAGGAAATAAGAAACGGTTCGGATCGCGTCGAACGTTGTCGAGCACCCCTAGAACAACGGGGAGTACCAGCTGCGCCGAGAAGAATCGGTCCGCTTCGCGTCGGACGTCGTCGAGGCCTCCTCGAACAAGGAGAAGTACCAGCGGCGCCGCTCTAATTTTACTGCCCATGCCATTGTCTGAAATTTTATTTTTCATTTAACAATTTAATATTTTGTTAATAAAGCTACATGTCATGGTGGTGGTGGTGAACTGAGAAAACCTGCTTCTGAGGTCGGGCGGATTATTTTTTAACTTTTCTAAAGATAATATTTTCGAGGAGAATATTTTTATGGACAGAGAATGGCCATTCTCTTTGCTTTTAACACGGAGAATGGCCATTCTCATTGCTTTTAATACGGCGAATGGACGGAGAATGGTACATTTAGGACGGAGAATGGTACATTTAGGACGGAGAATACGGCGAATGGCCATTCTCTTTGCTTTTAATATGGCGAATGGACGGTGAATACGGTGAATGGACGGAGAATGGCCATTCTTTTTGCTTTTAATATGGCGAATAGACGGTGAATACGGCGAATGGACGGAGAATGGCCATTCTCTTTGCTTTTAATACGGCGAATGGACGAAGAATGGTACATTTAGGACGGAGAATACGGCGAATGGTCATTCTCTTTGCTTTTAATACGACGAATGGACGGTGAATACGGCGAATGGACGGAGAATGGCCATTCTCTTTGCTTTTAACACGGAGAATGGCCATTCTCTTTGCTTTTAATACGGCGAATGGACGGAGAATGGTACATTTAGGACGGAGAATGGTACATTTAGAAAGCCGACAAAAGCTCGTTCTCTCAAATCTCTTCTTTGTGTAAATTAAATCCAAGGAGGACACAATCCATAATTTTAGTTATTGCTTAGCAGAGTCTGCTTAGTTGTTGTAAAATTGTGGTGTTGCTTCTGTGACACTTTCATCTTTAATCTCATGTTTTCTATGAATATGTGTTCTGTTTGATTTTGATTTAGTAATCTTTCCATAATTAGTTTTTTGTTTCATCTAACAATTTAATTTTTGTTATAAATCTACAGGGCATGGTGGTGGTGGAAGGAGAAACGGAGATGAAGAAGAAAAGAAGAAGAAGTTCCGGTTCGCGGCGGACTTCGTCGAGTTCCTCAATCAAGCGGAATTAAACCTCTTATAGAGTTCCTTAATTGAAGTTGATCACGATAACCTTTTATAATTTTCAAACGAATAGTAGAATCTTCCTCGAGCCCTCCTCAATCAAACGGCTAGTAGAATCTTCCTCGAGCCCTCCTTAATCAAACGGCTAGTAGATTGTTTGCTAGTCTCGAAATTTATTTGTCTTTCCATCTTCCCCACTTTTTGTACTTCTCTCTTGCTATATATACAATAGTTTTCTTGTTTCATAGTACTATTATTCATTCTGAAATACATAGAATAGTTTTCTGAAATACAATAGTTTTCTTGTTCTCAAGATGTCTACTCGTGTGGAAAGAAATGTAGAAGACGTAGATGATTGGATGCCAAATCCAAATGAAACCTTCATTTCGCGTTTGTTGCGCAAGATTAAAGAACATCTGTCGACGATTTCAGCTGATGTTGCAAAGATAAAAATTGAACAAATGAAGTTATCTCGGCATTTGAAGAAGATTGAAGAATCTACAGCTTTGAAGAAGGCATCTTCATCTGGAGCATTTAATAATGTGAAGGTGGTTTCCGTTGTATCTTCTTCCGAAGAGGAGGACGTGGAGCTACAGTCTCGTAGTAAAACATTGGACCGATTTCTCGCATTGGACGCTATAGAAGAAGAAGAAACTGACTTTAGCAGTCCTTCTAAAAGAATGCGTAGAAATTTAAATCCGGTCACACCATCCAAAAATTTAATAAGGGGTTCAACCTCGAAGCCTAGCAATTGTACTAGTGTTTCTTCGAGATATTACGACTATGTTTTTGCAGATGATAGACCTGACGAGTAAGTAATATGAGTTTTGATTTAATTCCAACAGTTTTTTCTCCTAATTTATTCGTTTCTTTTCTTAGAGAAATAATATCATCTTGCAACAAAATCTATGTGTCTCGGTGGGAGATGAAGACCTTAGCTCCTTTAACGAAAATTACCAATGGGTATGTATAGATAGTATATTTCTTCTTAGATGCCATCTATGTTGTCACGTCCCAGAACCAGAATACTGGAGAGCGGGGGAATGACTCAGCCAGCTACGTATTACGGATAGATGAATACCGTATAATACGATCAATGCTGTCTAATCAGACGAGGGGGTGCATACTACATAAAAGTCTCACTATGGTTATTTCGCATCTATTGTCTCAATCATTCAAATAAGAAACAAGAAATAGAGAACATGCAAGATAAAGCAGTAAGGCGTCCCAAACGCTCAGCCCAAATGTTCTTGAGATCTGGCTTTACCAAAACATAGCCAGATGGTATAGCAAGGTATACACAATTGTTATCAGCTGCAGTCTGACTTTAGTTACAATTATGCAAAGGTAAGTACGAGACGATCCGACCAACATGTCGGTGCCAAACGGCTAAGTATAAAGTAAATAACAAAAACGAGCGGTGAAGTAAGGAAACCCACTCGAGTCCTCCTGCGATCATTCCCCTAGTATTGACCATCTTGGAGGTAGAAGTAAGCTGGATCCTCGGGGACCGGCTCTAAATCTGGCCATGTAAAACCAGAGAGGTTAGACCTCTAATAGCAAGTACCACAAGGAAGGACGATATGAAGGACTAAACCAGTAAGTAAGAGAATATAGTAATAGATCTCTGCTTTCCACTAGGAGTCACAAAACATCACGATACTTCGAACCAACCTCCCAACCAAACAAGGACAGAAGTTAGCACGTCATGTCCTGACATTCTGATCATCTCAGTTAGGCAACAGAGTAGGTACAGTACACAAACAAATCTTTTTGAACGGCCAATCAACTACTACGGCTTGCTATTGTGAGTCCCAAGTTATCCTGGAATTATGCAATTAGGGATTTCTTAGTTCTTACTATGTGCAAGCAAGGCTAGTCTATCCAGTCAATCAATTGCGCCAATCATGTAGTTAGACGAGTCCCAGCGGGACGCCCGCCGTTATAGTATGTACAATAATATAAGCAGATACTGTTCCCTGCCCGTGTGACAGATTTACAGTATCTGTGGGAACCAGCCTGTCTGTCGGGCACTTAATAGTCCCAAGGGGGCTGCCATGTAAGAACTCGGGAATCCATTCTCTCCATGCCATCATTATTTATTTAACTTAATAGCCTCTACGTTGAGTGAAGTTCCATGCCGTGGATCATGGTCGTTCAAATGAGTACTTTCGTACGGGGAACGATATGCGCAACTCTACAACGATACCCGTGCGGCTAGGCTGTAGGTTTTACATAGCGTGATGCAACAATCAAATTAACCACGGAGTAATCATACCTTGACCATAAAGTACACATGCTGTTTTTGTAAGATAAATAAATAAATAAATAAATAAATAAATAAATAATTTGAAGCCTGCATGTGCCTGTATGCCAATATTCGGGATTGGCTAATCGAGTACAATAGTTCATTATATGAACGTGTCTCATTCATTCAAATCAATAAGACGACTAGCCAGTCTCTTAGTTCCAACTAGGAACGCATGATCAATTATTTAGTCCATGTCGTAATCATTATCAATGGTGACAAGGCATGAAAGTCCATCAATATTACATGGGATCGGGTCTATAACTCTCAGGGTTAAGTTCTAGTCATACTGGGTATCCATGGATCAATCAGGATACAAGGCGCATTTACCATAACAATCCATTTTAACAAATTTAACATATCATGATTTATCAAGAAATTCACGCAAAAAGGCATAAGGATATAATAGAAGAATTATCATGCCATCATTAAATGAATAGGTTGAGGAATAAATAAAAATACCCAGGTCAGGAAGTCACGTCAACAAGTCTATGCTAAGGCCAAAAGTCACGCAAGAAGTCTATGCTTAAGACCAACAAGTCACGCTAAGTCTAGCTGGGGTGAGCATAGAAAATGGGCGTGAACAGCGAGCGTGAGAAGTAATGCACGCACGCACAGCGTGACTAAAAATACACGCACTTATGCACAGTGTGAGCGTGACAAGAAATTCACGCACGCAAAGATGTGTGCGTGACAAAAATCTACGCACTCATGGATGTGTGCGTGACTAAAAATCCACGCACCCATATAGAGACGTGAGCGTGAAAAGTCACGCAGACACGTAGAGACGTGTGCGTGACTAAAATACACGCATGCTCATGAGAACGTGAGCGTGACTGAAAATACACGCTAACATGTAAGAACATGAGCGTGTCTCAAAATCTACACAGACACGTAGAGACGTGTGCGTGACTAAAATACACGCACGCTCATGAGAACGTGAGCGTGACTGAAAATACACGCTAACATGTAAGAACATGAGCGTGTCTCAAAATCCACGCAGACACGTAGAGACGTGTGCGGGACTGGGCTGATATTTTACGCGAACACATAAGAACGTGTGCGTGCAACATCTCCCGAACTCCAAGTCCTATGGAGCCTTCGTTCCAGTGCCAGAAATACACGCTAAGTTGGTGGACCAAAACCCATGAACAACCGAAATACAACAACTTAGATCTAAGAAAAACCAGCCATAGAAATCCAAACTACCAAGAACTAAACTCTCTCAGAGTCATGAGAGGAAGGAAAATGAACCATAAAAATGGATGAAGGAGAAGCAAGTTTTGCACTTGCCTACTGCTACTGCTGGTGGGTGGAGAGTAATGAGAGGAAGAAGAAGAAGTAATGGTGAGGATGAGTAATGAGGAGAGAGAATGGAGAGGGTGGCTTTAAATAGGAAGGTGGTGGTAGGTGGGGGTTAATGGGCCGGGTTTAAGGGGATCCAGCAAACCGAAACCCAATAAGACTAAAGCAGCAAATAAAATACAGGTAATAAAATTGCAGAAATATAATTGCATAAATAAAATTGCAGGAGATAGATTAACATGGAATTTAAAGAGCAGATAATTAATTAACATAAAAATTTAAAGGAATTTAAATACAGAATAATACATGATAAATACTAAATAAATATACATGAGCTGTACATGTATAAAAATACGCATTCCGGGAACGGGGAGTGACATCTCTACCCACCTTAGAAATATTCCGTCCTCGGAATTTCAAATCCAAGCAGGTAAAAATATCGGGGCTAAACTAATACAAGCAATCCTAGTGAGCAAGCAATCATTTTACTATATCAAAAGCAAGTACTATATATGTAAATCCATCAATCCACGATATCAAGTAGCTCTACCCATAAAGCGATAAGTATAAAGAATCAGAACAATCAAGGTATACAGAAAGAGATATACCTTGTGAGTCAAACAGGTGTGGATACCGTGATCGGATATCATCCTCACGTTCCCACGTTGACTCTCCCAAGGAGTGATGACCCCAAGCAACACGGACAAGACTAATTGTTCGGTTCTTGAGTATCTTCTCTCTTCGGTCCAGAATGGACACAGGCTGTTCCTCGTAAGACAGGTTGGTACCAACAACCAGCTCAGAATGATCGAGGACATGACTTGGGTCCGATACATACCTTCGTAATTGAGATACATGAAATACGTCATGCACCTCTCGCAACGAAGGCGGGAGGGATAAACGATAAGCAACATCGCCTATCCGATCAAGGATAACGAATGGGCCCACGTACCGCGGACTCAATTTCCCACGAACGCCAAATCTAATGACCCCACGAGTAGGTGAGATCCGCAAAAATATGTGGTCCCCAACAGAGAACTCTAACGGCCTACGATGCTGGTCCGCCCAATGACGATGCCGGTCCTGCGCAACTCTAAGTCGCTCTCTAATTCCCTTAACTACTTCAACCGTCTGAACCATCATCTCCGGGCCTAACATCTTCCTCTCTCCGATATCATCCCATGCAAGCGGTGACCTGCACTTCTTACCATATAGTGCCTCGAATGGCGTCATCTGGATACTGGCTTGATAACTGTTGTTGTATGAGAACTCGACCAAGTGCAGGTGACTTTTCCAAGACCCTCCAAAATCTAGAGTACAAGCTCGCAACATGTCTTCTAAAGTCTGAATCGTCCTTTCTGATTGCCCATCCGTCTGCGGATGGTAGGCCGTGCTAAACCTTAACTTGGTACCCAGACTATGATGTAAGCTCTTCCAGAAATGTGATGTAAAGCGGGTATCCCGATCCGACACAATACTGACAGGGACTCCATGCTGCCTGACTATCTGTTGCATATATAACTCTGCCAACTTTTCTGTAGATTGTCCTACTCTGAAAGGAAGAAAGTGTGCTACCTTCGTAAGTCGGTCCACTATCACCCAAATGGCGTCCTTACCACTTGGTGATCTCGGTAAACCGGTCACAAAGTCCATAGTAATATGCTCCCATTTCCATTCCGAAATAGGAAGCGGTTGCAATAACCCCAGCTGGCCTCTGCTGTTCTGCCTTCACTTGCTGACATATCAAGCAACAGGAAACAAATCTAGCTATTTCCCTCTTCATCCCGTTCCACCAGAAATGCTGCTTGATATCTTGGTACATCTTGGTCCCTCCAGGGTGAATAGAATACTGAGAACTGTGAGCTTCTGCCATAACCTCCTGTCTGATATCTCCACTAGGCACACATAGACGTGATCCAAACCTAAGTGTACCATCTTCATGAATTCTTATCTCCTTCCTGAGCCCTGACTCACATTCTGCCCTAAGCTTCTGAATCCTTGGGTCTTGTGCCTGAGCTGCCTTGATCCTGCCTACCAAGTCGGATTGAACTTGCAGACTTGTTAGAACTCCTACATCACTAGGAAGTATAACTTCGATGTCCATCTCCTGAAGGTCTTCTAAGATGTGCCTCTGTGTTGTCAACATAAATGCGCCGCCTCTTCTGCTGAGAGCGTCTGCTACTAGATTAGCCTTGCCTGGGTGATACTGAAGCTCCACGTCATAATCCTTGATCAACTCCAACCATCTTCTCTGCCTTATATTTAGTTCCTTCTGAGTAAAGATGTACTTCAGACTTTTATGGTCTGTGTACATCTCCACCCGGTCACCATATAAGTAATATCTCCAAAGCTTCAGAGCAAACACTACTGCCGCCAACTCTAAATCATGAGTTGGGTAATTCTTCTCGTGGTCCCGAAGCTGCCTAGATGCATACGCTATCACCTTTCCATGTTGCATAAGGACACATCCAAGTCCTTTACCTGACGCATCACAATATACTGTAAAACCTCCGGGTCCAACTGGCAATGTAAGAATAGGTGCTGATATCAACTTCTGCTTCAAAGTCTCGAATGATACCTGACATTCTGCCGACCAATCAAATGGCACATCCTTCCGGGTCAAGCGGGTCATGGGCGCTGAAAGCCTTGCAAAGTCTGACACAAACCTTCTGTAATATCCTGCTAATCCCAAGAAACTCCGTACATCTGCTACGGTCTTGGGTACTGGCCAACTTTCTACTGCTTCTATCTTCCTGGGATCTACTGCTACTCCAGCTCCTGATATGATATGACCCAAAAATGAAATGTGATCCGTCCAGAACTCATACTTACTGAGCTTGGCATACAACTGGTTCTCTCTCAGAACCTGCAACACTTTCCTGAGGTGGTCTTCATGCTCCTCTTCACTAGCTGAGTATATGAGAATGTCGTCAAGGAACACAACGACAAACTGGTCTAAGTATGGTATAAAGATGCGGTTCATCAAATCCATAAATATTGCTGGAGCATTGGTCAAACCAAACGGCATTACTAAGAACTCATAATGCCCATACTTTGACCTGAATGCTGTCTTGGGAATATCTTCCTTCCGAACCCTTACTTGATGGTACCCTGAACGAAGATCTATCTTGGAGAAAACTCTAGCTTTGCTCAACTGATCAAATAAGTCATCGATCCTGGGTAATGGGTACTTGTTCTTCACTGTTGCCGCGTTAAGTTTCCTGTAGTCAATGCATAATCTGGATGACCCATCCTTCTTCCCTACAAGTACCACTGGTGCTGCCCACGGTGATACACTAGCTTGGATAAACTCCTTCTCCTTCAGTTCCTCAATATGCTGATATACCTTAGCCTGCTCTGAATTCGCCATTCTGTAAACCCGATCTGATATCGGCTTAGTTCCTGGTGCCAATTCTATACTGAACTCAATATCTCTAACTGGCGGTAGACCTGAAAGTTCTTCGGGAAATACGTCTAAAAAATTTTCGACTACCTTCGGGATCTGAACTTCTTCCATTGCCGCTACTACTCCCTGCTCTGGTTGAGTTACCTCTGATCTGACTAAGGTGAATCTCTCCCTGCCTGGAATATCAAAAGATACACTCCCTCTATGACAATCTATTGTCGCATGACTGTCTTTCAGCCAGTCCATGCCTAAGATAACGTCAAAATTTCCAACAGAAAATTCTATCAACCGGGCGGGTAAGGAATGCCCGCAAACTACAACGCTACACGCTAGAATAACTCTACTAACCCCTACGAGCCCATTACCAGTGAGTATATTCAACCTCCCTGACAATGCCTCGAACTCCATTCCTAGTCGTGTCGTAAATTGTGCAGATATAAATGAATGGGATGCTCCCGAATCAAACAATGCTACTGCGGGATATGAGGCGACGAGAATGTTACCTGCCACAACATCTCCCGATGCCAATGCCTCCTCCAAGGACAAAGTGAACGCTTGCCCTCGACCTCCTTGCTGGTTTCCATGCTGCGGCCTAGCCTGATGTTGTTGCTGGCCCCTTCCTTGATGATGCTGGGGTGGTCTATGCTGGTGTTGCTGCATCGGCGGTCCCTGCTGTCGAAATATCTGAGCCTGCGGATGCTGTGCCAACGGCCTTACTGCCACTGCTGGTCCTCGATACTGGCCTGCCCTTGGTGCTGGCAGAGCAGGAAACTGCTGCCCTGGTCCTCCTGACCTCGAATTTATGGGACATGTGGTAACCCGATGATCTGGATTTCCACATATCAGACACAGTCCATTCAATGTCCGACACACATCTCTAGTGTGCCCTATCTTCCCACAATAAGTGCAGCCCGCCGGGGGTTGCTGGTTCTTTCTCTGTTGCTGTTGCTGCTGCCTGGGTGGTGCTGGTCCTCGTATCGCCACATCGTAGATACGAACGCCAGTGGATGGTGTTGTCGTTCGGGGCGCTGCCCTCCCTCCTCCTTTAATCTGACTGTGGGATCTCTTCTGACCTCCAGTCCTTACTGCAAGCCTCTGAATGGTGATCTCATGCCTTCGAGTCGCTGTCAATATCTCATCAAAAGTTTGGTAATTGTGCCCCTCGATCAATTGCAAGAGTTCAAGATGAAACCCTTGCTAAAACCTCATAGCCCTCTGGCTCTCTGTTGCTACCATCTCTGGGGCGAATCTACTCAATCTGCAGAACTCTGCTGCATAAGCATCTACAGTCTTGCCAGCCAGCCTGAGGCTGATAAACTTCTGTTGTAGCTCAAACCGCGCCACAACTCCATAGTACTTGGTCTTGAATCTTGCTGTGAAATCGTCCCAAGCCACAGGACGTCTAATGCCCACTTTCTCTGATTCCCACCAATCACGTGCGAGATCCTGAAGTAACAACTTCACTAGATCTACACGTTCTTCTGCCGGTACTTTAGCTGCTGTCAGAATAGCCTCCATATCCTTAAGCCATGCATCTGCTGATATGGCATCCTCCGTGCCCTCAAAACGGCAGGGGTTGTACTTGCAAAACCGGACTGATGCTCCTGAATCTGGCCTTGCCCCTCTTTCCAAAGCCGTCTACAATCCTTGGTTGAGTAGCACATTCTGCTCTTGTAGCTGAGTGTGCATGCGCTGCTGGGCCAACATCTGATGTTGCTGAGTAGCCATCATTCCTCTCATGATCTCCAGAAGGGCTGGTGTGTCCACTTGGGTAGGTGGAACTGTCGGTGGTGGTGGGACATCCGGATACTGCGATCCAGCTGCTGGTTCCACTATCACTTCTTCCTGGGTAGCCTCTTGAGTTAGTACCGGTCCTTGTTGCTGACCAACAGGGTCAGGTTGTCCATGTTGCTCTTGTTGCTGTCGACCAGTCCTGGCAGATGCGGACGAAGTGCCCCTAAGAAAAGGGACAAGAGAACAATCAAACAACCGGATATGAAGGATCAAAGAAGCCAAAGGATACCGGAATGTCAAGCAAGGGCGGAGAATAACGAATCATGAGATCAAGGGGGAACATGTGTGATTGAGACATCCTATAAATCAAAACACCCCACAAATTTGAAATCAGACCTGCATAGGCCACCACTAAAACCTTGTCACGCCCCAGAACCAGAATACTGGAGAGCGGGGGAATGACTCAGCCAGCTACGTATTATGGGTAGATGAATACCGTATAATACGATCAATGCTGTCTAATCAGACGAGGGGGTGCATACTACATAAAAGTCTCACTATGGTTATTTCGCATCTATTGTCTCAATCATTCAAATAAGAAACAGGAAATAGAGAACATGTAAGATAAAGCAGTATGGCGTCCCAAACGCTCAGTCCAAATGTTCTTGAGATCTGGTTTTACCAAAACATAGCCAGATGGTATAGCAAGGTATACACAATTGTTATCAGCTGCAGTCTGACATTAGTTACAATTATGTAAAGGTAAGTATGAGATGATCCGACCAACATGTCGGTGCCAAACGACTAAGTATAAAGTAAATGACAAAAACGAGCGGTGAAGTAAGGAAACCCACTCGAGTCCTCCTGCGATCATTCCCCTAGTATTGACCATCTTGGAGGTAGAAGTAAGCTGGATCCTCGGGGACCGGCTCTAAATCTGGCCATGCAAAACCAGAGAGGTTAGACCTCTAATAGCAAGTACCACAAGGAAGGATGATATGAAGGACTAAACCAGTAAGTAAGAGAATATAGTAATAGATCTCTGCTTTCCACTAGGAGTCACAAAACATCACGACACTTCGAACCAACCTCCCAACCAAACAAGGACAGAAGTTAGCCCGTCATGTCCTGACATTCTGATCATCTCAGTTAGGCAACAGAGTAGGTACAGTACACAAATAAATCTTCTTGAACGGCCAATCAACTACTACGGCTTGCTATTGTGAGTCCCAAGTTATCCTGGAATTATGCAATTAGGGATTCCTCAGTTCTTACTATGTGCAAGCAAGGCTAGTCTATCCAGTCAAACAATTGTGCCAATCATGTAGTTAGATGAGTCCCAGCGGGACGCCCGCCGTTATAGCATGTACAATAATATAAGCAGATACTGTTCCCTGCCCGTGTGACAGATTTACAGTATCTGTGGGAACCAGCCGGCCCGTCGGGCACTTAATAGTCCCAAGGGGGCTGCCATGTAAGAACTCGAGAATCCATTCTCTCCATGCCATCATTATTTTATTTAACTTAATAGCCTCTACGTTGAGTGAAGTTCCATGCCGTGGATTATGGTCGTTCAAATGAGTACTTTCGTACGGGGAACGATATGCGCAACTCTACAACGATACCCGTACGGCTAGGTTGTAGGTTTTACATAGCGTGATGCAACAATCAAATTAACCACGGAGTAATCATGCCTTGACCATAAAGTACACATGCTGTTTTTGTAAGATAAATAAATAAATAAATAAATAAATAAATAATTTGAAGCCTGCATGTGCCTGTATGCCAATATTCGGGATTGGCTAATCGAGTACAATAGTTCATTATATGAACGTGTCTCATTCATTCAATTTAATAAGACGACTAGCCAGTCTCTTAGTTCCAACTAGGAACGCATGATCAATTATTTAGTCCATGTCATAATCATTATCAATGGTGACAAGGCATGAAAGTCCATCAATATTACATGGGGTCGGGTCTATAACTCTTAGGGTTAAGTTCTAGTCATACTGGGTATCCATGGATCAATCAGGATACAAGGCGCATTTACCATAACAATCCATTTTAACAAATTTAACATATCATGATTTATCAAGAAATTCACGCAAAAAGGCATAAGGATATAATAGAAGAATTATCACGCCATCATTAAATGAATAGGTTGAGGAATAAATAAAAATACCCAGGTCAGGAAGTCACGTCAACAAGTCTATGCTAAGGCCAAAAGTCACGCAAGAAGTCTATGCTTAAGACCAACAAGTCACGCTAAGTCTAGCTGGGGTGAGCGTGGAAAATGGGCGTGAACAGCGAGCGTGAGAAGTAATGCACGCACGCACAGCGTGACTAAAAATACACGTACTTATGCACAGTGTGAGTGTGACAAGAAATTCACGCACGCAAAGATGTGTGTGTGACAAAAATCCACGCACTCATGGATGTGTGCGTTACTAAAAATCCATGCACCCATATAGAGACGTGAGCGTGAAAAGTCACGCAGACACGTAGAGACGTGTGCGTGACTAAAATATACGCACGCTCATGAGAACGTGAGCGTGACTGAAAATACACGCTAACATGTAAGAACATGAGCGTGTCTCAAAATCCACACAGACACGTAGAGACGTGTGCGTGACTAAAATACACGCACGCTCATGAGAACGTGAGCGTGACTGAAAATACACGCTAACATGTAAGAACATGAGCGTGTCTCAAAATCCACGCAGACACGTAGAGACGTGTGCGGGACTGGGCTGATGTTTTACGCGAACACGTAAGAACGTGTGCGTGCAACATCTCCCGAACTCCAAGTCCTATGGAGCCTTCGTTCCAGTGCCAGAAATACACGCTAAGTTGGTGGACCAAAACCCATGAACAACCGAAATACAACAACTTAGATCTAGGAAAAACCAGCCATAGAAATCCAAAATACCAAGAACTAAACTCTCTCAGAGTCATGAGAGGAAGGGAAATGAACCATAAAAATAGATGAAGGAGAAGCAAGTTTTGCACTTGCCTACTGCTACTGCTGGTGGGTGGAGAGTAATGAGAGGAAGAAGAAGAAGTAATGGTGAGGATGAGTAATGAGGAGAGAGAATGGAGAGGGTGGCTTTAAATAGGAAGGTGGTGGTAGGTGGGGGTTAATGGACCGGGTTTAAGGGGATCCAGCAAACCGAAACCCAATAAGACTAAAGCAGCAAATAAAATACAGGTAATAAAATTGCAGAAATATAATTGCAGAAATAAAATTGCAGGAGATAGATTAACATGGAATTTAAAGAGCAGATAATTAATTAACATGAAAATTTAAAGGAATTTAAATACAGAATAATACATGATAAATACTAAATAAATACACATGAGCTGTACATATATAAAAATACGCATTCCGGGAACGGAGAGTGACATATATTTACTTTGATTCCATCGCTGACATTTTTAATAATTTATTCAGATTGTAGGTATTGTCTCTGCTCTTCTCACCGCGGAGGAACGGAAAAGAACCTCCAATAAAGCTAATGTATGGCTTTTACCAATAAGGATGTCGGTGAGTGAGCATTTTATTCTTCAATGCATATGCATTAATAATTTTCTTGTTTGTTTGTCCTTCGTAATGTATTAATTGATGTGTATGTAGAAAGCCACGTTACCTCCATCCGTCAAAAAGTCTCATGAATTATGGAAGAAGTTTAAATATTTTCAGGATTACATGGGATCTTTAAGCACTTGTAAAGAGGTATTAATGTATTTATGTTTAATTATTAATCCTAATTTTCTAAAAATTTACTAATTTGTTTTACCTAATTATCCTGATTCAGATATACATACCCATTCATTTGGGCGAACACTATACTCTTGCAAGAGTTCTGGTTAAAAAAAGGACTGTTGAAATTTGGGACTCACTTGCATCTAAAGATGATCCGATTCAAAGCAGAACAGTTATAAAAGAAATAGTAAGCTCATATTCATCAATTTTTATGAATTGGGTACAAGATACGCGGTATACTAATACATATTGTATTCTGGTAATTGTAGCTTTCAAATTTGGATATCTTTCTCGAAGAAGAGATTTTGAAGCTGAGAGATGCTAAGTTCAGCTTTTCTACTTTTGCAATAAAACGTCCTTCTTATGTTCCCCGCCAAGGCAATTTAGTTGATTGTGGAATTTTTATAATTGCATTCATGAAAGACCGATGTAGCCTGGACTACCGTTCTATCGATGTAAGTATGAAAATATGTCGTCAAAAACTTCAACTTTTTAGAGCAATATTTTTGATGTTATGTTTGTTATATGCAGTTTGATGCGGAAAAGGAAAGACGCAAAGTTGTTGAATGGATTACAACTTCAGCGCACAATGAAGAGCTAAAAAAGAAGTCCAATCTGATTTAATATGGAATACGATGATTTTTTCTTCTTCTTCTTTATATCTAATGTATGGAAACCCCTAATGTGTTATGTTCATTTGTTTTGTTGAGTTGTAATTACATTTTTGCCAAACGGCTTCAATTCTTTTTGATTAAGCAGAATCATTTCTGTCCTTCAAATTAATATAATTAAGCAGAAAGGAGTCTTTTGCCCTTCCATCGAATGACATTTTTGCCCTTCTAATTAATTCAAAACACCCCCGAACCCTTTTATTAAAAAAAGAAAAGGAAAAAAGAAAACTGTTTCGGAGCTTCCTCTTCTTCCATAATCCACTATGTACTCAAACCTAGGTCATTCTCCTCCAAAATCTTCAAACCTTTCTCCCCATTCGCAATATTCACACCATGTCGGCATCAGCGGCAGAATCATCATCGGCAGCATCACCAATTAGAGAAGATGCACCAGTTACAGAAAATCCAAAAGCGATAGACGGAGAACAACGGAAACCCTATTCTAAGAAAGTTGCATAAAGAAAAAAGGAAAAAGCTGCTAAATAAAAAGAAGTGCAAGAAGAAGTGCAAACAGAAGGTATAACTTTGATTTTATGTTCGCAAATTTTGTATATATTACAAGTAAAATGACATTCTCCGTCATAAAACGCATTTGAATGTTAAATTCTTTTCGCCGTTTAATTTGGAACGGAGAATAGAATTCTCCATCTAACTTGAAACGGAGAATGCCGTTCCCAGTGTTAAAACCCATAAGAATGGCCATTCTCCGACCTAATTTTTTATTTTTTTTGTTTTGTAGAAAAAAATCTGTCAGGAACAAGGATTCAAGACTTTTCCGTTCTACCTTCAAGCCAATGCTAAATCTTATGGAGGAGGTCAATCGAGATGTTGGTCGTTTACCTGAGCAAGTTATTGGTTCCTTGAAGAATACCGGTTTTTGGAATTTTGTCGAGATTTTCTACCAAAACAGAGTCCACGTCTCCGAAGTGGCCAAGGTCTCCGAAGGGCTTGAGAATTTAATTGCAAGTTACACAGAAGAAGAAGATGGCGTCGGGTGCTTTGAATTGAGCACCACTGTTAAAATTGTGCCAAGCGTCGAGGATATGGCAGTCATATTCGGTCTACCGCTGAATGAAGAAAGCGATGATGATGTTTCTTACAGAAGATTGATAAAAAAAAACAACAGCAGCCCATACGACCAGCATCATTGAGCCTGTGTAGAGATCACTTCATAAGATTGCTGGCTAATATCAAGGGCAAACACTCAGAAGTCACAAATAAGGAAATGAGAGACAAGTTCTCGGAATTGTTACGACGGCTTCGTGGCGGAGATAACGATGTTAATCCAGATGATTTGGCCAAGCTAATAATCTTCCACTTGTGCCAAACAGTATTCTTCACAAAGTCTGGCGGTTCAAATTTGTCGTACAGATTCTTGGCCTTGGTAGACAGTGTGGACGTCATCAACAGTATATGCTGGCCAAGGTAAATCCTGTCATATGTAATGGATAGCATAAAGAGGAGTAGAAGCAAAACTAAACAGGGGAATTACTCAATGGCTTTCCACAAATGGAAGGTTGCACAATATACTTCCTCTATTGGTTTGCAGAACATAGTAAATTTGTGGAAAGGAAGTTCGCCCCAATTCCTGATTACCCAAGATTTTTTACATGGAATGGGTACGAAATTTCAAACTTTCTCAAGGCCGAATATCACAACAAAATGAGATCGAAGATGATATTTGAAGATCTGGTTATACCTGTTGGGGAAGAAGAAGGGCACAAAGAAGATGAGCCACCTATAGAAGAAGTTGAAAAAGAGGGAGAGGAAGAACACCAAGAAGCAGGTGGGGATAATTTTGATGAACAACGGATACCACAGCATCATAAAATTGGCGCTGTGATGGACGACTCAGCAAAAGAATTGGAGAATTTGAGAAAACATCATTCTGATATTCTTGCGCAGAATGAAGAACTCAAAGAAAAGTTAGAAGAGATGGAGGCACAAGGAGCGCAGTTACGTATAGCCAACTTTGAGAATGCCATACTCAAAGAAAATCTGAAAGAGCTCGAGGCAGAAGAAGAGCAACAACGTGCAGTCAACGTTGTGATGGAGGGCTCTGTGCATGAACTGGAGGATTTGCGAAGACATCATTCTGATATTCTTACGAAGAATGAAGAACTCAAAGAAAAGTTAAAAGAGATGGGGGACACAAGGAGCGCAGTTACGTGCAGCCAACCTTGAGAACGAGAAACTCAAAGAAAAGCTGAAAGAGCTCGAGGTACAAGAAGCACAACAACGTATAGTCAACGTTGTGATGGAGGGCTATGTGCATGAACTGGAGGATTTGAGAAAGCAGAATTCTGTTCTTAAATCAGAGCTAAATGTACAAGGTAAAATCTTTTCTATTTCAAATTTCTGATTTGGAATCTTCCAGGAGAATGACTATTCTCCGTGTATTATAACACGGAGAAATAGTCATTCTCCGTGTTATTTGAAATGGATAATTGCTATTCCCTATCATTTCGATACTGGAAAGGTTATTCTCCGTGTAATTCCAAACGGAGAATGCTATTCTCCGTATTATATTACACGGAGAATGTCATTCTTCGTGTTAGGTTCACATCATACATTTCATTGTTGTTTGTTTTTTTTCAGTGCGAACAACCGAGCAACTCAGAGAAACAAATGAAAGGCTCGTTGAGGAGAAAATGGAGCTTCAAAATAAAGTTAAATCGATTAATATTGAAGCCAATAAAAAGGATGAGAAAATTCAAGATCTCGAAGCCATGGTTGTAGTACTTCAGCGTGAGGAGTTTCAATCAGCTGCTGAACTTGCTGCTCCAAGAGAAGTCAGAAGAAGAGGAGGATCGGGGGGAAAGAGGTTAATAAAAAGCAATACAGTTGGAGAGGCTAATAAAAAACGGAAGGTTAATGCCGCTCCGAAATCCCGAGAAGACGCCAAAATGGTTGAATTAAAGAAGAACCACGTCATACTAAGGGAATGCGATGAACTCTTACTTTGGAAATATGCGGATGAAGAGCTGAAGAAACAATACATCGACATCGTAATTCCCAGAAAGAATTCTCCAAAGTATGTATTCTGAACCCTTTTTTTCTTTCATTTTTTCTAGACTTTTTTCACAATTATGTAATGAGAATCTATCTTTATTAATTTAATCTAAACTAAATTTATGTGCAGTGATATGGTATACGAATTTTATCCGAAAAAGGTAAAAATGGAGTTTCAGTCCAGCTGTCGGCAGTAGACATGCAAGACATACTCAACTATGAAGACATGGAGGCTGGCATACTGGACATAATAATAAGGAAGCTGAAAGAAATTCAAGGCAGTAAAAGGTGTGCCCCGTCTAGTTCAAAGGAGGTGCCATTGATCCAGAAAAAAAGCCGGCGCCCCAATCACATAAGTGGTCTGCATTCATGATGGCCCACACATTGGTAAGAATTCAAACAGAAAAATCTATATTCATGTGTAAACCGATGAAAAATAACAAAAAAAATTACTCATGATATTGTGTATTGTTTTTGGGAAACAGACCATCGTTCAACGTGCCAATGAAGAAAACGCAAAAGCCGGCGCCTTTGAAGACATCCAAACAGATTTAGTAGACTTCGTCATGGGTTTGGAGGACGACATAGAGTTGTTATTCATCCCACTCTTTAATGCATCCATCAAACACTATACTCTGCTCATATTCAACTTTATCTCCTACGACTGGACACACTACAACTCCTTGAGGCAAAACACGTACGATACGTGCAAGGTGGATGCAGAATTAATGAAGAAAACCTTAGAGCCTATCGTCAGGAGAAAAGTTGATATGATGAGGGAGAGATGTCCGGCGAAGAAGGAGTATGAGAGCAAAGTACTGAATTGTTCTCTAAATTGCCCACGACAACGGACACCCAACTGCCTCTTGTACACGGCGTATTATATGAATATGTTGACGACTCCTCCCTTCGAAATACCGGAAGGAAATGATAATGAAATTCACCAGAAGATGACAACGATGAGGTTGGCATGGGCTAAGGAGTTGCTTTCAAGCAAATATTTAACACGAACCAAGTAATGATATTGTAAAACAACAATATAATTATGATGTAATTGGGCAAGGAACTTCTGTCTTTTATAAGCTCTGCTTTTATAATATAATCATTTTTGAATTACATTTACATTGTCAAAACTACGAAAAGTTTGACTTTTATTTACATATGAAACAACTCGAACTCATGCGCCAAGTTACAGTCATTTTTATAATAAGCTCTCCCAACTTCTGCCATTTATTGGCAAAATTTAACAACTCGAACTCATGCGCCAAGTGACAGTCACTTTTATTGTCATTAATACCAGTGCATCTGTCATTTATATGCCATTAATACCAATGAATTCTTACATTTATATGTAATTTATTCCTAATGAATCTGCCCCTTCGGATTATATTCTCCGTTTTATCTCGAACGGAGAATGGAATTCTCCGTTTACTTGAAACGGAGAATAACTTTCCCGTTTAAATTAAATCGTTTGAGGATTCTATTCACCGTTTATTTTGGAACGGATAATAACATTCTCCGTCTATCTTGAAACGGATAATAAACACATTAAAATGTTCATTCGCCGTTTTTATTTAAACGGAGAATGACGTTCTCCGTGTCTTTCGAAACGTAGAATGTTATTCTCCGTTTATTTTACAAAGGAGAATAAAGATGAGCTTGATGAGAATATGACGAGGTTGATATGGGCTAAGAAGACTACAATGATGAGGTTGGTATGGGCTAAGAATTAGATTTCAAGAGAACTTCTGTCTTTTATAATGTCTGCTCTGCTGTCTTTTATAATAAAATCCTTTTTGAGTTACATTTACATTATAAAAACTATGAAAACTTTGACTTTTTGAGTTACATTTACATTATGAAAGTCTGAAATACTACATAAAATCCTGCTATCAAGAAAAAAGTTGAATGTGAGCTGCGTGCGGGCATCATAGAGCAATGGAACTCCTTGAGGCAAAGGAATTCCTTGAGGCAGTGAGTTCCTTTGCCTCAGTGAGTTCCTTTGCTCGGAGGATGCACGATGAAGTAACTTGCCTCAAGGAGTCATCCTACGGTTCCTATGCTCTGACGATGCACGATGAATACCATCTACCACGTGGACACGAACTAAAAGACGACAGAGAACAACACTCCTCACAGATGAAGCTTTTAATTGAATTCCTTGAGGCAAATCACTTCATCGTGCATCGTCAGAGCAATGGAACTCCCTGAACAAAGGAACTCCGTGAATAGTCAGAGCAATGAAACTCCATGAACAAAGGAACTCCGTGCATAGTCAGAGCGAATCAAAGTACGAGTGCAATAAATCCAAACCCACACTCTGTCGGAGCGCTCGTACTTTGATTCGCTCTGACTATGCACGGAGTTCCTTTGTTCATGGAGTTCCATTGCTCTGACTATGCACGGAGTTCCTTTGTTCAGGGAGTTCCATTGCTCTAACGATGCACGATGAAGTATTTTGCCTCAAGAAATTCAATTGAAAGCTTCATCTATGAAGGAGTGTTGTTCTCTGTCGTCTTTCAGTTCGTGTCCACGTGGTATTCATCGTGTATCGTCAGAGCATAGGAATCGTTAGATGACTCCTTGAGGCAAGTCACTTCATCGTGAATCCTCCGAGCAAAGGAACTCACTGAGGCAAAGGAACTCACTGCCTCAAGGAATTCCTTGAGGCAGAGCACCGTGCAAAGCCATCCTTCTTCAACAAGGAACATGTCGAAGAAATAGACTCATGGCTGGCACTTCGACAGAGCGTGGAACGATAATAAACTCCAAATCCATGCACATCTCAGTCTTCTGAAGGACTTCACCACCGTGCATCGTCGGACCAATAGAACATGTTGAAGAAATGAACTCCTGGCGGCAAAGGAACACCGTGCATAGTTCGAGCCAATCAATGTACGGGCGCTTCGACAGAGCGTGGGTTGGCAATAAATCCAAACCCAGGCACATCTCAGTCTTCTGAAGGACTTCACCACCAAAGCTTCTTCGAACGAGGAGATCGACAACCAGAGGAAAGAGTCTTGCCAAGGCGGGGGATCGGTAGAGTCCATCTCCACAAGAAAAGCTAAGTGAGACGAGAACAAACTCTCTCTACACTACTGCCATTTATAGGCATGGAACAACTCGGACTCATGCGCCAAAAAGGCAGCCACTTCGAATTCAATTCAATTAATTTCCATCAATACCAATGCATCTTTCCATTTTCAATTAAAGCTAAGTAAGACTAGAACAAACTCTTCCAACTACGGCCATTTATATGTCATTAATACCAATGAATATGTCCCTTCGAATTCTGCCAACTTTGATATCCACTACTGTATCAAAGTTTTTTTCTTGATACAGTAGGAGGTATCAAAGTTTTGATACCCCCTATGTATGACATGTGGGCCCTTCCTGCTTTATAAAATGTGTACACATATATATATATATATATATATATACATAAATTTTAATAGGGCCCACAAAACTCTTTTCTAACAAAACTCTTTTCAAAGTTTTGATACCCCTATGTATGACATGTGGTCCCCTCTTTCTTTGTAAAACGTGTAAACATATATATATACACATAAATTTTGAGATGGCCTACATGTCATACATAGGCTCCTGTATCAAAGTTTTTTCCCTTTTAAATGGGCCCCATACATAACTTACAAAAAAAGTATAAATAAAACAAAATTTTGTTATAGTCAAGATTTGAACCAATGACCTCTTAAATACAAGTCTAGCATTGTAACCACGACACCACAATAGCATTCTCCGTATTTTATTAAATGGAGAATAGCATTCTCCGTTTTGAATTACACGGAGAATAGCATTTCCAGTGTTAAAAACACATTAGAATGTTTATTCTCCGTTTTAATTTAAAACGAAGAATGATATTCTCCGTTTCATTTGTAACAGAGAATTATATTCTCCGTTTTGAACTTCACGGAGAATGTCGTTTCCAGTATTAAAACGATTGAGGATTCTATTCGCCGTTTAATTTGGAACGGAGAACGGTATTCTCTATTTATTTTGAAACGGATAATAAGATTCCCAGTGTTAAAAACATATTAGAATGTTCATTATCCGTTTTTAATTTGAAACGGAGAATGAAATTCACCGTGTCATTTGAAACGGAGAATGTTATTCTCCGTTTTGAACTGCACGGAGAACATATTTTCTCCATTTTTGATGTACTACGTTTTGAAATTGGAATTTAATGTTCTCTATTTTTATCTAATTGTCTTCTCAAACTTTTGTATTGGAGAACATTTTTTTTTATCTAATTGTCTCGGGTGAATGACATCTTGCCACATAAGATAGACATTGTCTTAAGTCAACGACGTTTCATTTTATTCCATTTGCTCATTGTCACTATTTCGCTTTCGTACTTTACAATTACGATAATCGTGACCCAATTTTTTATAAAATCTACATACTCTAGGCTTCGGGATAGGATGACTTTCTGTAGGCTGGCTTGATTTCCCTTAAGAAGGCCTTCCTTTTGTTGCTACCGGATTTGGCTCTTTTAAAGCTTCATGCACTCCATGAACTGCATCAGCTACCATTTGTTCTTCTTCGCCAATATCGGTCACCATTTCTTTCAACTCCATCAGAACAGACGACATCAACTCCGTTCCCCTCTCTTGAATTTTGCTTGATTTTTTACAATAGTATGTAAACAGATTAACTTGTTCATTAATAGCACCATACCTTCTGCTCTCAATAATGTCTGGGTGGATGAATCTTCTTTCTGAGCCAGGTCCGGAGAGATAACTCTCTTTGCAATCCTTGAGCCAACGAGATTTTATCAAGTTCTTTGGAATATCTCCAATTTGCAATCTCTTCATTGCTGAAAAAATATGCCTACAAGGAATCCCCTTGGTCTCCATCCACATGCATTCACAATTTATGATGTTGTCGGCCGGATGAAATGTAACCTTCCGGTTGGCACTGTTTGGCGACAAATACTTTTGGACAGTGCAAACTTTTGCCTCTCTTACGATATGATGATGGAGAACAGTATATGCATCAGAACGTGTGATTTCCTTCCTTACATCTATAAATACCGTTTTAGTTTAAATTGCGGCAAATTTACCTTCTATTACGGCCATGCTAGTTTGATTCACAACTGGTGTTGAGATTTTATCATTGACATGCTTACCCATCTGGCCGTAACGTAAGGCCGCCAAACCGTGGTTACAATTTTGAAGGGCCTTCCAAAGTGGCAGCTTCTCATTCAAAAACCTTTTCAGAAATGTGTTCATAGATTCACATCTATTTGTTGCAGTAGAACCGCCAAAATAATTACCACGTAGGAATGTGTCCGCCCATCGCTCCCTCGTTCTGTACAATGCAATGGTCCACTTATTGTTTTCTAAATTATAATCTGTTAGCATCTGCTGCCAACGGTTTTCAAATTCTTCGACTGAATAGTACCTGTTTAGAAAACATGGACATTAACTAAAGTTGTGATATTGTAACAACAACATACTTCAAAGTAAAGTAGCAAGTGTTCTATGTACCTTTTAATCAGAAGACTCAATTTATTGTAAAAACCCTCTCAGTGTACATGTTTGGCA
Source organism: Iris pallida (assembly GCA_029216955.1). Lineage (NCBI taxonomy): Eukaryota > Viridiplantae > Streptophyta > Magnoliopsida > Asparagales > Iridaceae > Iris > Iris pallida. The sequence continues at coordinate 3,677,613 of JANAVB010014400.1, forward strand.
GCATTGTTAAGAATATGCCATGAGCACGTTCGATGAACTACACTGGGCATTAAATCCTCAATTGCTTTATTCATGGATCTGCAACCATCCGTGAGAACTGTCATTGGTAATTTGCTATTCATACACTCTTAGAATTTTTCCAGAACCCAAGAATAAGTCTCTGCAGTCTCATTATGGATCATTGCAAACCCAAACACACAAGTCATCGCATGATTGTTTGTACCCACTAGAACCACCAATGGCATTTGACTTCTATTTGTTTTATATGTAGAATCGAATGCTAGTGAATCTCCAAACAATTCGTAATCGAATCGACAAGAACCGTCAGCCCAAAAAAGATGGGTCAATCTGGAATCTTCGTCTACCTTGTAGTCGTAGAAGAAATCTGGGTCACTGTTTTCCTTTGATTGAAGAAATGTAAGTGTTGTCGAAGCATGAACATCGTCGAGTGCTCTACTATCTTGAGCTAGAGCATTGTATAAATCCTTTCTCGTCCATCCAACATTATCCCAGCCACCTTTCTTCTGGACAAGTAAATTCCATATCACTCCAGTCCCCATCCCTGATTGCTTCATAATCTTAATTTCTTCCAACTCTGCGGGTGTGAAACCCAATTTTTCATGAATTAATATTTATGCTATAGTATTATTATTATTAGTAGTATTTTACTATTATTATTATTATTATTATTATGAATTTTGAGTGTTAAAATTATTTCAAAATTAATTATTAACATAGATTTTCGAGTTCGAACCCAGACCCAGGCCTGAGCCCGAACCTAGATCTGAACCCCTTCCTGTTTAAATCTGAACTTTGGTTTAATTAAAAAAAATAAAAAATTAGAGTAGTCCTCCTTGTGCTGGTCACAAGGACCAGCACAACTTCCCTGGTCACACGTTCACTACCCCTCCCCTCATCTCTCTCCCACGTTACTACTCACAGCCACACATAGCAAACCACTTTTTCTTCTTAAAGACCAACTTCCCACTCCTTCTCCCCTAACTCATCTTTTTCCCCATCCACACAGAAGCTTCATATTCACCAACTTTTCTCCCTTTCTATTCTTCTTCCAAGAACAGCAAAACCCCCTTTCCTTCCCGAGCGCCAGCGCCCTTCTCGGTTTCCGCGACCCTAGCCGCGCCCGACTCCCGCCGCCGTCGTCGCCCACCTGACGGCCTCCAGCCCGCGTGCCCTTGTGCGCCGAGCCCTAGCTCGATCCGTCGAGCTCCCCGTCGGCCTCCCCCGGTCCGACGTCGGCCGTCCCGTGCGCCCCGACCCGCGCCCCGCACTTTGGACCGCCCCGAACAGCGCGCCCGACCCCCTGGCCCGCTGCCGTCGGCGTGCCCTCTTCGCGCGGCCAGCTCCGACTTCCCCCGGCGCGTCCCCGACCCTCTGTCGGTCCACTCCCTGGTCGGCATTCGATTCTCCAGCGTCCCGGCGTTGTCCGTGCCCTGTTCGGTTGTCGTGAGTTTTCGAACTCCGCTGTTTCCGAACAGCGTTGTTTTGGATCGTTTCGACCTGCTGCTCGTGGATTATTTCCTTCTATTATTTCATCTGAGAGCTCTAGCCGAGCAACCTGAGGTATAACCCCCGTCCCGTCTCTTTTTCATATAGTCTATGATGAGAAATGGTCCCCGATTCCCCTTGGAAATTCGGTTTTAGCGACGTCGTATTTTTTCGGAACCTTCGGAAAGGTTTTGTTGATTATTTTGGGATTTTCGAAATATTTCGGGAATTGGTTTTTGGTATGTTTTGGCTTTCCGGATTTTTTCGGTAGCGTTCTGTGAGTTTTTGGGTTGGAATCGGACTTCCGAAAATTATTCGGGTCGTTCCGATTATTTTGTGGATTGGTTGTGGATTATTATATATATACATATTTGGGATTCCCGGGTTTGGGATTTGCAGGAAAGTATCGGCGCTATTTCCCAGTTTTTGGGTTGACCAAAAACAGAGGAGATGCTGCCGGATTTTTTCGTAAATTCTAGATTATTTTAAAAATGAATTTAAAATGGATTTTGGAATTTTATCTAATATTTAGATTTGGGTGACGACCGTATCGGTCAATGGACCCGGCTAAGTGCAAACGAAACCGGCTTCGCCCGGACGTTGAGGCATTAGCCCAGTTGAGGATGGACCATATCTGAGACTCTATATTTTATCTTTATTTTTACTATTTAATTCTGATCATATTTTATTCATATTTAAAGTTTAGGACTAACGACAGTTTTGTCTTATTTCAATTTATGTAAATAAGTTGTAATGGGCATAAGCCCAGCTGGCTGTGGTCTGTAACTGTATTTGGTAGCTTAGATTTTAGTTATTTCTGGTTTTGCGAGTTTTTGTATTAAACGAGTAAAATTGAATAAAAAGTATTTTCGTATAAAAAAAATAATTACGATTTTCTCACCTAAAATCTATCAGTTTTTATTTAATTAAAAATCATGTATTTCTCACTAAATAAGAAAATTAGCTTTATATTTATAAACTATGAAAATACCAAGTTTTAATAATTAATCTGGTATCGACGAAGTTTTTCAAATTCAAAAGTTTAAAACGATCTTTTTCCCTTGTACTAAATCAACGCACAAATAATCGTGTTTTCGTGTTTTGTTAATTAAAAGAATTAAAATTGGATTAGGACACAAATAGAGATTTCAACTAGCGTAGCTAGATTGGTAAACCTGGAATCTGAGTCAATTTCTCGAATGTAGGAATTCGAGGACGATTCTGATTTCCTGTCTCGAAGTCTTCTACCTCTCCAGTCAAATCCTTTGACGCAAGTATAGTTTGTGTTAGTTTACAGTTATTTAATTAATCGCTTTACTGCAAGTTTAAGCCACGATGCAAACACGAAACTCTCTCTGAGAGCACTGTAACTACTGGGGACTGGGGGAATAGTATAATGAGTATGACCATACTGTAACAAATCCCCTATCCTTTACTGTAACAAATCCAAGCCGGTCATATTTTATTGCATGTTCAAATTACACTGTTTTACTGCTGAAAACTGTTCATATTTAAACTGTTTAGAACTGCATGATTCTATTATTTAATTTAACTGTTAAATTAGCATTGAATTGTACTTTGCTCCCTCCTGACTGGAGATACATTTTTAGGGGACATTGAGGATGCTGAGCTGTTAATCAGCAGCTACTATGACCCTGTGTTGTATCCAGTAGTGCTGCCAGAGTCCCCATTGGAGGACGTTGGGACTGAGGCCGATGATCGACTGATAGATAGATTTCCTTTCTCTGCATTGTTGTCATTTTCATTCTGTTATTTCATTTCAGAACATTTCCATTTATATTTAAATTTCCAAGTTTAATAAAGTTTCATTTCCCGATGTTGAGTTGTGACAAATATAGTGTTGTTGTATGGTTACCTGCTACTGGAATAGCTTACTGCCGCCGTCTCAACAACGGTGCAGGCTGGGCATGATCCGGTTCGACCCAACTAATTGGGATCGGGTCGTGACATGTTTTTAGTGGTGGCCCATGCAAGTCCTACAACAACTTAGGAAAACATACCTAGAAACAATTAGAACACTAGAACATTGATTTGTCACGACATAGGACCGAATTATATAAATAAATATTTTTGTTTATTATAGACTGGTAGGATACCTTGCTTATGTATGTACCCTAAACCTTCCAGATTATGGCCAAAGGAAAGACTACCCGATCCGGCCCTGCTGACGATGAGGTGTCATCAACTGATCACACCCCTCCTCAAGCACGCCGGGACCCACCTCCCTTGCAGCTGACAGACCGTCCCCATGCTGCACCAGCTCCCCGGCCCGTTTACGCTTCCACAGTGCAAACGACGGAACCGGCACTTCCCCGAGCTGAGCCGCAGATCCCTGCGGTAGTGCCCGCACCAGCTGCCCCACCAGTACCCGTGGATCCCACTAACCTAGTAGGAATGCTACGAGGAGTGCTTGAAGCACAGAGAGCTCAAACAGAAGCCCACAGAGAGCAGACTGCTGCCCAAGCTGAAGCCCATCGCGAGCAGATCGCGATTATGAGAGAAGGCATGGAGAATGCCCACAACGTGGCCATGGCTGTCCTCGAGAGAGGAGGAACCACTTCATCGGAGCCACGATCTGCCAAGGTAAGCATGATTCAGGAGTTAAGTTATATTTCATTAAGGCCATTCTTTTGATTAGAGGCGTATTATTGCATGAAGGTTGGAGATATAGAAAGCTTTAAGAAGCAAGACCCTCGACCTTTCAAAGGAACCGAGGGTATCATCTACGCCAATGAATGGCTAGACCATATGGAGCATCTCTTGAGCGTCGCTCGAGTCCCAGAGGACCTCAAGACTGAAGCTGTAGGACTCCAACTACAGGATGTGGCGAGCACCTGGTATCGGAACGAACCCCGACTCCAGGACAAGCAGCTCGACTGGGACACCTTCAAGAAGCTGTTCCACAGGAAGTTCTTTCCGACATCGAAGATACGGGAAATGGAGAGGCAATTCCAGGACTTGAAGTAGGGAAGCATGACGGTCAACGAGTATGCGGCAGAGTTCGGCCGACTAAGCCATTTTGCCCAGAACCTGGTAGCTGACCCCAAGGATCGTGCTGAGCGATTCAGGTATGGCTTACGAAAAGAGATTCGTACCCCTGTGATCGTAGGTGGCGCAAAGACTTATGAGAGGATCCTGATCCGAACTCAAGACGTGGAGAAGAGCCAGCCTTCTCGATCCAAGAGGGAGTATCCTGGAACTAGCAACTTCCAGGGTAGTCAGAAGAGGCCCAACAACAACAGCAACAGGCCCTCGTACCACCAGCAGCATCATTATCAGGCGAGAACCAATGACAGAGCACACCAGAAGCAGATCCCTGTCTGTGACTATTGCAAGAGGCCAGGGCATCAGTCGAACGCTGCAGGAAGAGGCTAGGACACTGCCTAGTCTGTGGGTCTGCCACCCACCAAGTAAAAGACTGTCCCATGTCAGCCCACCGGACCGGAACTAACCAGCAAAGAGCTCCCCTACCTACTCAGCAACAACAATTTGGACAGCACCAGCAGAAGACCGGACGAGCTTTTGCCCTAGCAGCTGATGAGCAGGAGCCAGAGCAGGAACCCACCGCAGATGTCATCACAGGTTCCATTTATGTGTTTTCACATCCTGCTCTAGCATTATTTAATTTGGGTGCATCATATTGTTTTATATCATCAAAGTTTATGTCTGCACATCACATAGATTCGGGACTTAGCAAGGTGATTAGTAGAGTTATGACCGGTGGTGGACCTATACCCATCACTGAAGCTTATAATTGTCCCATAACCATCTCTGGCCATCAGTTCTCAACACCTTTACTAGTGATGCCCCTGCCCAACTATGATGTAGTCCTAGGGATGGATTGGTTAAGTGAACAGCATGCGCTGATAGATTGTCACCGAGGTTGTGTAATCTTCAGCCCACCAGGAGAACCGAAGTTTGAAATCTCTCGAGCTTCGGAGGACATGAAGAGTATTACCTACTCCTCTATCACCGAAGAACCCGGGCCTCCTCACCATGTCATTGCAGAATTTATGGACGTCTTTCCAGATAGTCTTCCAGGATTGTTGCCGAATCGAGGTATAGAATTCACCATCGATCTAGTACCCGGCTCTTCCCCTATTTCTCGGGGATGCTACAGAGTTAACCCCAAGAAGGCTAAGGAGATGAAGGATCAGATCGATGAGCTGAAGGCACAAGGATTTATCAGAGACGGGGCTTCATCCTGGGGAGCACCAGTTTTGTTCGTGTCCAAGAAGGATGGAACCGTGCGGATGTGCATCGACTACTGGGCGCTGAACAACATCACCATCAAGAACAAGTACCCCCTGTCCCGGATCGACGACCTGTTTGATCAACTGAGTGGAGCCAAGGTATTTTCAAAGATAGATCTCAGATCAGGCTACCATCAAATCAAGGTCAGGAAAGAGGATATTCCCAAGACGGCATTCAACACCAAGTATGGACAATTTGAATTCTTGGTCATGCCGTTTGGACTGACGACTGCTCCTGCGGTATTCATGAACCTCATGAACAAGGTTTTCCATGAATATCTGGATCAGTTTGTTATTGTCTTCATCGATGACATACTGATCTACTCGAAGACGGAGGAAGAGCATGAATAGCACTTGAGGAAAGTGCTGAGTACCTTGAGGAAGAAGAAGCTCTATGGTAAGCTATCCAAATGCGAATTCTTTTTAGACAAAGTGAAATTTTTGGGCCATGTTGTCACAGGAAAAGAAATTTCGGTGGACCCAAAGAAGATAGCCGCTATTGAGAAGTGGACTGCACCAAGCTCGGTTGCAGAGATCAGGAGCTTTTTGGGACTAGCTGGCTACTACCGGAAGTTCGTGAAGGATTTCTCCAAGATTGTGGAGCCAATAACGAAACTTACCAGGAAAAATGAAGAGTTCATATGGTCTAAAGCGTGCCAGTCAGCTTTTGAGGAACTGAAGAAGAGGCTTACAACGGCGCCGATACTTGCGCTACCCGCAGGTATCGGCGGTTTCTCAATCTATAGTGATGCTTCCGGAAAAGGACTGGGCTGCGTTCTTCAACAGCACGGGAAAGTAATTGCCTATGCATCTAGACAATTACGGACTCATGAGAAGAACTACCCCACACATGATTTGGAGCTTGCAGCGGTGATATTTGCTTTGAAGCTTTGGAAGCACTACCTGTATGGAGAGAGAGTGGAAATATTTACGGACCACAAAAGTCTGAAATATGTTTTCACTCAGAAGGAGCTGAACATGAGACAAAGACGATGGATGGAGCTGATGAAGGATTTTGATATCAACCTGCAGTATCATCCGGGTAAGGCTAACGTTGTTGCAGATGCACTTAGTCGATACCCGATGGCGATGTTCTTGACTAAGGAGTGCCATTTGCTGGAGGACATGGAGAAGCTTGGATTGGAAATTGTACTGCCCGAGGAGGAGATGAAGAAACTTGGAAGAGAAGCCATCGTACCAGGAGAGGAATCATCATTGATGCAGTTGCAAGTGCGTTCGAGTCTTATGGACAGAATCAAGGAGACACAATTCCAAGACGAGACGCTTTGCAAACTTAGAGACCAAGTGTAATGCCCGTGGTTCGTATCACGTATTGGGAATACGTGTACGTACTCCGGACTCGTATTTTTTTTGTCATAATTAGTTAGCCTTGGATTTTTTTTTTGCATGTTGCATTAACATGGTTCATCATGGGATTGCATTGGCTTGGTTTGGTTCAGTTTTGTGGGTTGGTTTGGTTTTATGTGGAGAACCACTCCCACCTACCACCACTCCCACCATAAATATCTCCCCACTCTCTCTCTTCCATTATTACTCATTACTCATTTTTTCTTCTCCATCTTTACTTCTCCACCTACCAGGAGAGAGTGGAGAGCTTAGGCAAGTACACCTTGCTTCATGGAGGAAGTCTATTTTTATTGTTCCATGTCTTCCTTATGTGTTTCTAACCCACTTTAGTACTTGGCATTTTTTATTTTTATGGTTAAATTTTTGTAGATCTAATTTTGTGGTATTTTCGATTTCATGAATTTTGATCTATCAAACTTGCATATTTTGCTAGTTGATGGTTCCATGTCGTAGAGAATTTCGTTCTACCCCATTTTGACTTATGGAAGTTCGAATTTGGGTTTGGAATAAAGGATTTGTGGGGCTTTGAAGCCATGGATTTCATGACTTTTCTTCTCGGACAAGTGGAGAAGTGACAGTTCTCTGGCCGCATGGCCATTCACTAGAATGAGTTGCATGGCTTTATATAATTATATCATTTAATTTTCTATGCATTTGAAATTGCTTGCAGCCGCATGAAGATAATTGCTTGGCCCCCTTAGCATTAAATGCATGCACGTGGGAGCAAGCTTAGCATTAATGCTTGGCAACATTACCATAGCTTAGCATTTAATGCTGGCACCCACAGCATTATTTAATGCGTTAGCCTGGCCTTACAAAAATTTGCTGGCCGTATGGATTATGGAAATTAGAACCTAGCCGCATGCTTATTTTAAGCATTATAATAATGCATCATATTATTAGAGCCAGCCGCATGGGCATTGGAGGAATGCATTTAATGCATTCATTCTTGAATGTATATTTTCCAAGCATAGCCGCATGGCATTATAAGGCATTAATTTAATGCTTATTTAAATGCATTCTCATTCTCTAATGCATTAATGAACGTATGGTATTATAATGCATATTTTAATGCATTCACCAAATGCATTCTCACTCTCAAATGCATTAATGCACGTATTGTATTATAATCCATATTATAATACATTCTCATTCTCTGATGCATTTCTTAATGCAATCTCCATGCATTAAATGAAGGGCCGCATGGGTCAGCAAGCTTGGCTTGCTTAATATTAGGAAGCATGGCCGCATGCTTTGCTTGCTTAAATAATTGAATGCTTGGCCGCATGGGTCAGCAAGCTTGCTTGCTTAATATTAGAATGCATGGCCGCATGGCTACATTGGAATGGCATTTATTACTAGCATTATATTAGTCTTGCTTGCATTTGCATGCAACCACAGAGCCGCATAAGAAATTATTTAATATTAGTTGCTTGTTTGCATTTTCATGCAAGCAAACCGCATGGACATTATTTATTTATTTATTTATTTGTTTGTACTTTCATACAAGTAAATGTGAAGGTGAGCCGCATAGGTTTTCCTTCTCCCACTATCTAATATTTTGGCCACGTGGACCATTAATTAGGTAGCTCACGTGAACCTTTTCTTATTGCATTAATTGTGGGGGGTCCCACATAGCTTCCTTTAGTTGACTTGTTTGCTGAAGTGGGAGTTTGCATTTAATGAGGGCCCTACTGTCTTTTGTCTTATTTGACTTTATGGCCTATTTATTGTTTCCTGGTCGCATGGGGTCCCTTCCACTCTTGGTCGCATGCACAATTGTATGCTAGCCGCATATGGCTTGCTGGCCTTAAATGTTTGACTGATTGCATTTAAATAATTTTGGAGCCGCATGGGTGGCCTCCCACTCTCTTTGACCGCATGTTTGTTCTCCCACTTTTGGACCGCATGGGTCCCACTTTGATTGTTTAAATGTCTTATTTGCGTGAATTGTGGTCCGAATTTCTTCCCACTTCCAACATGAAAGTTGTAGAGTTTCTACTTGGCTTCAAGAATATATATATTATTATTTAATTGTGCAAGTTTCTCTCCTTCTTGATAATTGGCATGACTTGATAGTGACCCGCCGTGGTGCACTCCCGACATGATAACTTGACCTGACAAACTTGACATGATAATTCTTGATAGTGGCCCACCGTGGCGCACTCTTGACATGATAAACCTGACATGATATTTCTCGAAATGCTGTTGCGACGGCTAACACGACTTGACAAGATTGAACAACCTGAACACCGTGGATGATTGTGCTTGTACAAATGAACCCGCCTTGTCTTGCATCATGTCTAGGACGGGGATCCCTGAGTACCACGGCCAGGGATACCCACTGAAATTGACTAAGGCTAACAACTAGAATAAATCCAGTAGTCATGAAGAGATTTTCCAGCTACAGGCAATCCCGTTATCTGGGCGCCCCACTTGGCATCTGTAGCCTGCTATCGAGTAGGGCACATTTCCAGCACACTGTCATGTGTTGCACCCTCTAAGTCACCTAAGGGTACATGCATTTTCTGGACGATGTACCCAATTGAATTCAACTCTAATTGCGTCCGGATAGCCTGGATGGTCTGCAGGGCTTGTGGCTATAGAATAATCTCACTGCATCTTGTTAGTAATTAGGCTTGTGATAATCCTAGTTAGTTAAAGTATCAAGCCGTACTTATTGCTTGGCCGTAAAATGTTGGATAAAGTTTTCCAGCCTATTCTTGTCTTGATTCTGTACAAGATTGTCACATTACCTGTTTTCTTATTTTATCTTGCCGATAAATGGTGGGAGAAACCAAGTTCGATTCAGACGAAGGGTTACAACCCCGATCCTTATTTGGTTTACGGGTTGTAACCTGGTTATCTGAATAGTCCCATGGTTATCTCATCGTATATCACCTGTCCTGCTTTTTTTTAATTACTGTCTTTTGTATATTTTACTCTTGTGCTAATTGCTGGTTTTAGTTCCTAAGTGAAGCCTCCTTTGTGGCACTTGCTCTTTCTGGGACCTGATCCAGCTGATTTTGTATGGCCAGATACCAGAGCAGCTCCAGAGGATCTACCGAATCTTCAGCCACATGGTGACCACTAGACGGAATCCTGGCAACGAGTGGGTTTATTTTGGCTCTCCCACTCTATTAAAATTATTCTTTTGAGGCATTTAGCCGTCGAGCAAGTGTTAGCTCGTGTACATTTTTACTTACTGTCTGCCTACGGGCTGTAACGTGATTGGCAACCTAGGGTTGATCATGTATGACTAAACTCTTGCTAGTCCTCACATTTTGTAACGACTAGCTTCATGATCAGCCGAATATGTAATGTTTGGGATGCCTTACTATTGTATATTTGGTGATCTTACATCTCGTGACATTTACTTACTTGCTTGTGATTGAGACACTAGGCTTGTTATTGACCCTAAGAGACTGATGGCTTGTAGATAAACCCTCATATATCTAGACAGCCGTGACCGTATAATAGAGTGGATCCCATTTCATTATACGTAGCTGGCTATGACTGCCCCCGCTCTCCAGTATTCTGGTTCTGGGGCGTGACACCAAGTGTTGGCAGGGACACTTGAAGGATTCTCAATCGCCAACGACGGAGCATTGAAGAATGGTACGAGGCTTTGCGTACCAACTGGCGAACTGAGGAACGAGCTGATGCAAGAAGCGCACCAGTCGCTGTATTCCATACATCCAGGAGCCAACAAAATGTACTGGGATATGCGGACTATAGTATGGTGGTACGGAATGAAGAAGGACGTATCCAGGTATGTGGCTAGATATTTAATTTGTCAGCAAGTTAAAGCTAGCAGACAGAGACCAACAGGATTATTGCAGCCGCTTGACATTCCGGAGTGGAAATGGGAGCACATAACGATGGATTTTGTATCGGGACTGCCTCGATCCCAAGGAGGGAAGGATGCCATTTGGGTTATCGTGGACCGACTGACGAAGTCAGCTCACTTTATCCCCTTCAAGGTTGGTTTATCCACCGAGAAGTTGGCAGCACTGTACATGCGGTACATCTACCGGATTCATGGAGTTCCGGTAAGTATCGTATCTGACAGAGATACTAGATTTACCTCTCACTTTTGGAAGAGTTTGCATGACAGCTTGGGAACCCAATTGAAGTTCAGCACCACCTACCACCCTCAGACTGACGGGCAATCGGAGAGAACAATCCAGACGCTAGAAGATATGCTGAGATCCTGCGTCCTGGAATTTGGAGGGTCTTGGGAAGACCATTTGTACTTGGTAGAGTTCTCTTACAACAACAGCTACCAAACTAGCATCAGGATGACACCGTTCGAGGCACTCTATGGACGTCGTTGCCGCACCCCACTCGCTTGGGACGACGTCGGAGAACGAGTGTTGCTTGGACTTGAGATGGTGACCGAAGCAGCAGAGAAGGTGAGAATGATCAGAGATAAGTTCAGGATTGCCCAGGACAGACAGAAGCATTGGGCCGATTGCAGCAGACGGCCTTTGGAGTTTGAAGAAGGCGACAGTGTGTTTGTGAAGATCTCGCCCACCAGAGGAACAATCCGTTTCGGCAGAGCAGGAAAATTAAGCCCCAGGTACATTGGTCCATTTGAAGTACTTAATAGGATTGGAGAAGTGGCTTATCGGGTGGCTCTACCCCTAAGTCTCGAAGGCGTCCACAACGTCTTCCACGTCTCGCAGCTGAGACGCTACATCCCGGACCCAAGCCATATCTTGGACCATTCAGAGCTGGATATTGGACCCAGCCTCACAGTGCCGGAGAAGCCAGTGGCAATTTTGGACAGAGGCGAGAAGAGAACCAGGAACACCGTGACGCCAATAGTCAGAGTGATGTGGCGGCACAACTCACCAGGCGAGTCGACCTGGGAGCGAGAAGACCAGATGCGGGAGCAGTACCCGTACCTGTTTGAGACTTAAGGTAATCCCTAACCTTGTCTTTAATTTCGAGGACGAAATTTTCTAAGGAGGGAAGATTGTGAAACCCAATTTTTCATGAATTAATATTTGTGCTATAGTATTATTATTATTATTAGTATTTTACTATTATTATTATTATTATTATTATTATGAATTTTGAGTGTTAAAATTATTTTAAAATTAATTATTAACATAGATTTTCGAGTTCGAACCCAGACCCAGGCCTGAGCCCGAACCTAGATCTGAACCCCTTCTTGTTTAAATCTGAACTTTGGTTTAATTAAAAAAAAATTAGAGTAGTCCTCCTTGTACTGGTCACAAGGACCAGCACAACTTCCCTGGTCACACGTTCACTACCCCTCCCATCATCTCTCTCCCACGTTACTACTCACAGCCACACATAGCAAACCACTTTTTTTTCTTAAAGACCAACTTCCCACTCCTTCTCCCCTAACTCATCTTTTTCTCCATCCACACAGAAGCTTCATATTCACCAACTTTTTTCCCTTTCTATTCTTCTTCCAAGAACAGCAAAACCCCCTTTCCTTTCCGAGCGCCAGCGCCCTTCTCGGTTTCTGCGACCCGAGAACCCGTCGGTCTTTCCCCTAGCCGCGCCCGACTCCCGCCGCCGTCGCCGCCCACCGGCCGGCCTCCAGCCCGCGCGCCCCTGTGCGCCGAGCCCTAGCTCGATCCGTCGAGCTCCCCGTCGGCCTCCCCCGGTCCGACGCCGGCCGCCCCGTGCGCCCCGACCCGTGCCCCGCACTTCGGACCGCCCCCAACAGCGCGCCCGACCCCCTGGCCCGCTGCCGCCGGCGTGCCCTCTTTGCGCGGCCAGCTCCGACTTTCCCCGGCGCGTCCCCGACCCTCTGTCGGTTCACTCCCTGGTCGGCATCCGATTCTCCAGCGTCCCGGCGTTGTCCGTCCCCTGTTCGGTTGTCGTGAGTTTTCGAACTCCGCTGTTTCTGAACAGCGTTGTTTTGGATCGTTCCGACCTGCTGCTCGTGGATTATTTCCTTCTATTATTTCATCTGAGAGCTCTAGCCGAGCAACCTGTGGTATAACCCCTGTCCCGTCTCTTTTTCATATAGTCTATGATGAGAAATGGTCCCCGATTCCCCTTGGGAATTCGGTTTTAGCGACGTCGTATTTTTTCGGAACCTTCGGAAAGGTTCTGTTGATTATTTTGGGATTTCCGGAATATTTCGGGAATTGGTTTTTGGTATGTTTTGGCTTTCCGGATTTTTCCGGTAGCGTTCTGTGAGTTTTTGGGTTGGAATCGGACTTCCGAAAATTATTCGGGTCGTTCCGATTATTATGTGGATTGGTTGTGGATTATTATATATATACATATTTGGGATTCCCTGGTTTGGGATTTGCAGGAAAGTATCGGCGCTATTTTCCAGTTTTTGGGTTGACCAAAAACAGAGGAGATGCTGCCGGATTTTTCCGTAAATTCTAGATTATTTTAAAAATGAATTTAAAATAGATTTCAAAATTTTATCTAATATTTAGATTTGGGTGACGACCGTATCGGTCAATGGACCCGGCTAAGTGCAAATGAAACCGGCTTCGCCCGGACGTTGAGGCATTAGCTCAGTTGAGGATTGGACCATATCTGAGACTCTATATTTTATCTTTATTTTTACTATTTAATTCTGATCATATTTTATTCATATTTAAAGTTTAGGACTAACGACAGTTTTGTCTTATTTCAATTTATGTAAATAAATTGTAATGGGCATAAGCCCAGCTGGCTGTGGTCTGTAACTGTATTTGGTAGCTTAGATTTTAGTTATTTCTGGTTTTGCGAGTTTTTGTATTAAACGAGTAAAATTGAATAAAAAGTATTTTCGTATAAAAAAAATAATTAAGATTTTCTCACCTAAAATCTATCAGTTTTTATTTAATTAAAAATCATGTATTTCTCACTAAATAAGAAAATTAGCTTTATATTTATAAACTATGAAAATACCAAGTTTTAATAATTAATCTGGTATCGACGAAGTTTTCCGAATTCAAAAGTTTAAAACGATCTTTTTCCCTTGTACTAAATCAACGCACAAATAATCGTGTTTTCGTGTTTTGTTAATTAAAAGAATTAAAATTGGATTAGGACACAAATAGAGATTTTAACTAGCGTAGCTAGATTGGTAAATCTGGAATCTGAGTCAATTTCTCGAATGTAGGAATTCAAGGACGATTCTGATTTCCTGTCTCGAAGTCTTCTACCTCTCCAGTCAAATCCTTTGAGGCAAGTATAGTTTGTGTTAGTTTACAGTTATTTAATTAATCGCTTTACTGCAAGTTTAAACCACGATGCAAACATGAAACTCTCTCTGAGAGCACTGTAACTACTGGGGACTGGAGGAATAGTGTAATGAGTATGACCATACTGTAACAAATCCCCTATCCTTTACTGTAACAAATCCAAGCCGGTCATATTTCATTGCCTGTTCAAATCACACTGTTTTACTGCTGAAAACTGTTCATATTTAAACTGTTTAGAACTGCATGATTCTATTATTTAATTTAACTGTTAAATTAGCATTGAATTGTACTTTGCTCCCTCCTGACTGGAGATACATTTTTAGGGGACATTGAGGATGTTCAGCTGTTAATCAGCAGCTACTACGACCCTGTGTTGTACCCAGTAGTGTTGCCAGAGTCCCCATTGGAGGACGTTGGGACTGAGGCCGATGATCCGGTTGATAGATAGATTTTCTTTCTCTGCATTGTTGTCATTTTCATTCTGTTATTTTATTTCAGAACATTTCCATTTGTATTTAAATTTCCAAGTTTAATAAAGTTTCATTTCCCGATGTTAAGTTGTGACAAATATAGTGTTGTTGTATGGCTAACTGCTACTGGAACAGCTTACTGCCGCCGTCTCAACAACGGTGCAGGCTGGCCATGATCCGGTTCGACCCAACTAGTTGGGATCGGGTCGTGACAACGGGTGTTATATTACGATGGGATCTCAAAAAAGCTGATTCATAATTATTCGCCAGGTTATGGTTGTGATGTACATGAAATTTTTTGACGGACCACATCTTTGTTTTATGGGTGTACCCAATACGAAAAATTGCTTTACAACCACTTCTGCTTTCACTTCTTGGCTCACGAACCCTGTTTGGAGCTTCCTTGTATTTTTTGTGTCTGAATCCCGCATTCGAACAACACCAACTACGGATCGTCACTATACCAGATTTGTTTTTCTTTACCTCGTTCTTTCTAATACTGAAACTATATGCTTTTGAATAAATCCGGTAGAATGTCCCTGCTTCTTCAATAGAGTTGAACTGTAGGCCAACAATATCTTCTTCTAAGAGCATGGTTGGATCTTTATTAATGTTGGCAGATTGCAATATTTTTTTCAGCGTCGCTGCATCGAAATCCAATGGAGATTCATCGTCGTCCTAAGAACAGAATAAAACAAAATAAACATGAGAAATAGATGTAAAAATATAATGCATTTCTTAAATCCATTAGAAAGGGTGATGCGAAATAACATTTCGTTGTTTGAGTTGATGTCTTCATCTTGTTCTTTACTGTCTCCTAAGCTAACATCTTCCAAACTTTGCTCATCATCCAAATCATCTGACAGTCCTCTTGAAAGGAGGCTTTCTTCATCGACTAAATCTTTCACACGACGATCACTTTCTCCATGTGACGTCGACATTGAAGAAAATAGAGTGTGTTAGAAACCAGCAGAAGAAACGAAGGACAAGAAACAATACAAGAAGAAAGAGTAATGATATTATCGTACCTCCAAATTGACCCTCTATATATAGCCTTCCCATCTGATGTGGCATGTTAAATAAATGAGCTTCTTATCATTTTCCTAAATTAATAGTGTGTCATCTGACATGACTGATGACATGGCAAATTTTAATCAAAAAAGTTAACTACCCAATTTTCTCCATAATAATTTAACGTTAATATCAATGTTATTTTAATGTTAATATTAATTTATGTTAATATTAATGTTAAGGTTAATGTTAATATTAATATTATTGTTAATGTTAACGGTAATATTAATATTAATATTAATGTTAATCTGGAATATTAACTTTAATGTTAATTTTTATTTTTAGTTTTATTTAAAAAAAAAATTGCCACGTCAGCTGCCAGATCAACATATCACGTCAACTGTCACGTAAGGATGGACAGTTTGAAAGTACAATTTGGAGGTACAAAAAGCATTATTCAGGAAAAAACAACTTCCAGCAAGGCAACAACACAACCTTTTCGTCTTCCTTGTAACTCCGCCACGTGGCCCTCTTTTGATGGCTCATGAAAAATCTTGAGTGATTCTAGGAGCAAGCATAATTTTAAGGAAACAACTTCCAAGAAAACAACTTTTTCGTCTTCTGGGTACATGTATTATTAAAATGTGTAGCTAATAACGCATGAGGAAGCATGCAACAGCAATCTCCACGTGGCCCTCTTTTGTAAGATAACACATGCAGCAGCATTTAATGCTACGAAATCCTATTGTCTTGTTATGTATTGTGTATCCTATGTGGCATGAGGCAAAAGACAATAACTTGTATAGGCGGCTATATTCACAAATGACAATAAGTTTAAAAAGTCATCTCCAATACAAAAAAGTATTGAGAAGACAATATAAAGTAATTTTTTACGACTTCCAAGACAACCTTTGCTCTTCTAATGATATGGTATCAGTATTTATTATTAAATTATGTAGAATAACGCATGCAGAGCATTTAATGCTACAGGATCTATTGTGTTAAGGAACACAACATGTGAGAGAGAACCCGAGAGAGAGAGAGAGAGAGAGAGAAAGAAAGTGTGGGAGATGGGATAAAGAGGAAGGATCGAGCTCGACTAGATTTTAAACTTAAAATTTAATTTTTGGTTATCATTACTAATAACTAGTTCGCACGTACGAGTTTAGACGAACACTAACCGAGCCCCGAGCAACGTGACATCAGCTAGCTAGGTTTCTAATACCGTGGCATTCATGTTAATTTAAAATTTACAATATTATTGAGACTAATATGACTACTAAAATTAAAAATAGTTTTGGATTTAACATTTACTTCAAACTAGTTAAATTTAAAATTGCATCCTTTTTTATTTAAAATGTAATTGGAACTACAATTAATATTAACATTCGCTTGTCCCGTAGTTTAAGTCGTATTTCCCTCGATGCTAGGCTTGACGTAGCCCTTGCGTGTCAAGTCGTTGCACGAACACATTAGAAAAGAGTTTTCTTGGGCTATCGAAGTATAGCAAGCACCGTCCCGTGTCACGTGCATTTGTTAAGCAGTGAAAGGGTGTGAAGGCCACTGGCAATGTCAAGACATCACGGACTATAGCTGGGTTAGACGACGACCCTTTTGCTGCGGGCCGAATCGGTCCCTTGGCCTAGGAATGGATTGGTTGAAGGAGCAATACACAAGAATAGACTGCCATAGCTGGGTTAGACGACGACCCTTGATTCTCGACAGGTTGTAATATCTAACTGTTGTTAGATAGTAGAACTAGACAGCGTTCTATGTTATTTCTGCGGTGTAGGCTGGGATGCTGTCACGCACTCATGCCCTTACTCCGGGTGCGGGTCGTGATAGGGTACGCGAGAAAGGAACACTGTCGCTATCGATTCGGTCGGGACCGATAGGTCGGGATCGATTGACTCGATCGAACGGGAACGGTTGAATTAAGATCCATTCTCTCGCCTGAAGTAAACTCAAGGTGAGTGGCTGACCCTCCTCTTCTCGACCCCCTTCCTAGGTAAATCGATAATGTTGTTGTGAATGAAAGGATAAATGCAAGGGCACAAACACGGGAAAGGGATTGAGTTTTCAAAGATAATGTAGGCTATGTCTTAATAACTAAAAGGAAAATATGTCTTCGCACGGTTATGGACAACTTGTCGACAACGTAGTTTCCTCGATCAGCACAGATTTAGCGGGGACTTGCATCGGAGCTAGCTACTTGCGTTGAAAGGACCCCGATTACAAAGCTATACGTCCAGGATGGTTCCAGTTAAGCCATTCCATAACGTGACAGCGTCCCAGCCTACATCGCAGAAACGACGTAGAACGCTGTCTAGTTCTACTATCTAACAACAGTTATAATATCAAAACCTGTCGAGAACGGTCAACTCCGAATGAAGGATAAGCAATGTCAATATAATATATTCAATAAGCTATGATATTGTTGCGACCGTCCAGTGTAGGTATTTATGTATGGTATTTATGGTGCACATCATCTTAATTCAACCGAGTAGTTTAAAGGAGGGAATTATGTATGGTATTTATGGTGCACATCATTAGGACGGGTTGCGACCGTCAAGTGTTGTGATAAGCTATGATATCAGTAAGTTTGGGATCCTTCGGATATTGGGCTAGCAACCCGTATCGAAGCGATCATAGTCTTACACATAAGGATACCAAAGATGCATTACGGTGCGAACCGTCCATGGCCATTGTATGATGACAGACCATGGTCATTGCTGCGACAGACCATGGAGAACTTGCATCAGCTAGCTATGGCAGCAGTGGAGAGAGGTGCATCGGCTACAGTTCAGGGAGCACCATGACTCCCTAGCAGATCACATATCGCTCTAATAATTCAAATCACATTTTATATTTATTGTCGTATCTTATATTCCAGTTCAGCTTTACTTTCCGTATTTCTCACCATACTATGTTTCCATTACTCACATGCTCTACCTGCTTTTATACTGTACCATGATTTGAGACTAAGTTCTATTTGAAAGAAGGGTTACAACCCCGGTCCTTGTTTGCTCCAAGGGTTGTAACTCGGCTTCAAATGGTTTCCAAGTCGCCTATATCTTTGTCTTGTATTTCATTATAATGTCTCTTATAGTATTTGTCAATTCATATGGAACTGTTGTTGGTGTTTGTACTTGCTCATTTTTTTGACAGAATACCGTTGACATATTACAATTGTCTCGTGTGACTGATTGCCCGACCTATTATGGGGTCGAGTCTAATGGAGTAGACCCGGGTTGTGGCTTATTAGTAGAGCCACTAGACTTTGCTCACCCTGAGTAGTGTAGCTTAGTTAGGTTTGCCTGGCCTATGAGCTAGCTAGTACTTTTTAGACTGTAGTAGTTTTTATATATTATGTGATTCTCTGGGTTGTTTGTGTATAGCTCTGGACTTGTGTGGTTCTTGGACTTATTTTATGTTCTCATCATTCGTATTTTCCTTTCCATACTATCTACCTTAGTTTTACATTTGTGATTGAGACTGTATTGCTATGTCACCTCCATTCGGAGTGTATATACTGTACAGGTACATTTATCTGTTTAGTTGTAGTATTTATAGATGACCTAGACAGCGTTCTACCGCCAAAGCTGCGGCGTAGGCTGGACGTAACCACGTACTCGTGCCCCTAATCAGGGTGCGGGTCGTGACAGAAACACCGTGACCTTCATATAGATAGGACCGGTGGGCTGAGATTAGCGCTGGGTGCAGGTGCAGGGCCTGCCACCCTTATGCATATGTTTAAGTTTACGGTTGGTTGGTTGAGTGAAATGATATGATTTCTTATATAAAGTTCTAACCTTGCAGGCTAGGCGAAATGGGACATAGATGAGCACGATCACAATGTTTATGTTAAGATTATGTTTAATTGTATCTGTCGCAGGGACACGATGGTGGACAAGTTCAGGATATGTTCGGCTCGAGGCAGGGCTCGGCTTTGACGTTTCGAGGCATGAAGTCCTTAGCATTCAAGAGGAGCTACCGCATTGGCGTTCGGACTTGCGACATGGAGATGTTCAGCCGAAGACTACTTGTTGGCTATAAAGAGGCATAATATATGGAATAATGTACTCCTTTGTGAGCTAGAGAGATCATGAGCGTTGTAGACAATTGGCATGATGAGTTGGGCTATTCAGAGCCATTGTAACCTTCAGTTCATTATCAATAAAAGAGATTCTTGTTGTATACTACGTTTTCCTTCCGCTGCTTATGTTATCAATTTGAGCTATAAACACTATTGTGAATCTGTTATCTTGCCTTGCACGAGCGCAACTCCAGGCTCGTACGGCATCACGCCCCAGCGATGACGATGATTCG
Source organism: Iris pallida (assembly GCA_029216955.1). Lineage (NCBI taxonomy): Eukaryota > Viridiplantae > Streptophyta > Magnoliopsida > Asparagales > Iridaceae > Iris > Iris pallida. The sequence continues at coordinate 3,697,764 of JANAVB010014400.1, forward strand.
GGTGAAAACTTGATAATGATGAAGACGGTAACTCGGTCGACAAACGTAAGTATCGAGGTATGATTGGAAAAATTTTACAGTAGCATTAATATTAAATCTACATTGGCTTTTCTGTTAATTTAAAATTTATAATATAATTAAAACTAATATTACGAAAATGCTATTTGCTCCCAAAAAATTTGGGTGATACCATCTTCCATTATGTGGCATATGACATGGTTGTTAACATGACAGCTGACATGACAAAATTTAACAATAAAATTAATATTAAAATGAACATTAATAGTAAATAAATATTTTAATATTAAATTAACATTGATTAATATTAACATTAATATTAACATTAACATTAGCATTAGCATTAATATTAATATTAATATTGACATTAACATTAACATTAAAAAATTTAGGTAATTAATTTTTGGGGTTAAAATTTGCCATGTTAGCTGTGATGTCATCTGCCATGTCAGATGCCACATAATGGGAGACGGCATCACCCAAATATGTTGGGAGCCCAAACGACTAATTGCTAATATTAATACAGTGGCATTACCGTTATTTCCCAATAGATTCGTGACTTGTTCGGTCACACCCCTCCACGAGCGGATTACATACACCCGCGTAAACGAGGGGTTAAATAGCCTTTTCCAAAGAAGAGAACCCATCCGACTAGAGAGAAACAAAGAAAAGAAGAAGAAGAACATTCGCAATGAAGAGGAGCAAGATCAACTGCAGCGGATGGGCCGTCATCCCTACCGAGATTCTCTCGATGATACTGGTACTGTCGGGGATGCCGACGGACGAGGTAATGTGCAACGTGGCCCCAGTTTGCCATTCGTGGTGGAAGGCGCTCAACAGTCCCTTAGACTATTGGTCTAACGTCGACTTGGTACAGTGGTGCCGGAGGACCCAGCAAACCGCTGAGATTAGTTTGACCGTAATGAAACTCGTGGCTCGCAGTGAAGGACATCTAGGGTCCCTCTTCGCGTACAAGCTCGACGAAGCAGCCTTCTCTTTTACATGTTTAAGGCCAGTGCAAAATTTTATTTGGTCTTATTCTAATACTTTATTTTTTCTATTACAAAATTTTACGTATGCTTATGTTAATTTCTATTGATGTTTTTCCATTTTTATAATACAGTGGGAAATTTCTAAGGGTGCTGCACATTTCGAAGTACGACGTGAGTGATGAAACTTTCGTGAGACACTTGGAGTTTCTCCCTGTGCTGGAAGAACTCGACATTAGCTACTGCCTCTACATCACGTCGACTGGAATACTTTTTGTCGGAAATTATTGCCGCCGTCTGGTCAAGCTGAGTAGCAACATGCCCCTTCCGGATTTCATGCTCAGGAACATGTTCGTACTGGACACGAAAAACGAGGCGGAGGAAAAGGCCGTGGCTGATTCGATGCCGCGTCTCGAGCACCTATATATGGGATTCGGCATGTTCAATGAAGACACGCTGCGATCTATCATATGCAACTGCAAGGGTCTTCGCCTGCTCGACATACGTGGGTGCTTCAACGTGATCTTCGACGACGAACTCTGGAAAATTTGTTATTCAATGCAGACGTTTAAAAAACTCTTTGATAATGTAATTCCAGTACCAGGAGAACCTGTGTACGAGTGGTATAATGATTTAGATATGTTCTATCATTCCTGGGGTAAATGGTGAAAACATTAGCATGTATGCATGCATGCATGCATTTCTTTATATATATTTTTCACTAGTCTACATACAAGATATTTTTTATGAGTTCGATTCTCCATTTTGAGCAAATTTTACTTTTGTCAATACTAATTTTTTACATAATTATTTTTTTATAAATAAAATGGACTGTGATATAATGATGCCTAAGACGGCTCACTTCTGAGATTTTGACATTTTCCAACACAGACTTTACCATTAATACAACATCTCAGTGTAATCATATCCAAGAGATTTCTCCATTTCCCAACACAGATTTTACCTTATTCAAAATAAATTCTGGCGGTGCAAATTTCACTCATATTAGTGGTATCAGTGCCATTCACCATAATTAATGGTGATCGATACGAAAACATTGGTTTCTTTTTTACGACCCTTTAAAATCTATTTATACAGCCAAACGGCCAAACTAATTCATCTTCACGAGCCTTCGAAACCAATTTATATAGATTCAAAACAAAACTAAACAGCCAAACTATTTAAAATTTACAACCCTACGGAACAGTCCTAAATGTACCATTCTCCGTCTTATATGTACCATTCTCCGTCCTACATGTATCATTCTCCGTCCTATATTGACCATTCTCCGTCCTACATGTATCATTCTCCGTCCTACATTTACCATTGTCCGTCCTAAATGTACCATTCGCCGTCCTAAATGTATAATTCTCCGTCCAAAATGTACCATTCTCCATGTTAGATGAACGAAGAATGGCAATTAACAGCCAAACAGCCAAACTAATTCATCTTCACGAGCCTTCAAAACCAATTTATATAGATTCAAAACAAACCTAAACAGCCAAACTATTTAAAATTCACAACCCTACAGAACAGTCCTAAATATACCATTCTCCGTCTTATATGTACCATTCTCCGTCCTACATGTATCATAATCCGTCCTACCTCCGTCCTAAATGTACCATTCTTCGTCCTATATGGACCATTCTCCGTCCTACATGTATCATTCTCCGTCCTACATTTACAATTCTCCGTCCTAAATGTACCATTCGCCGTCCTAAATGTATAATTCTCCGTCCTAGATGTACCATTCTCCGTGTTAAAGGAACGAAGAATGGCCATTAACAGTTCCAAAAATTGTTCCATACTAAGTTAAAAAGCATATTAGCACCCAAAAAATGTTAACAATAGAAAAATTCTACAGAACCCAAACACGAGACTCGAACCTAGGCCTTCCATGTAAAAGCCAAACAGCACAACCAACTAAGCCTGGAAAGACATCAATAATGCTAAGTCTACTACCAAATGCTTACAACACTTTTACAACCTTCACCCATTGCTGACATATGGGCCATGGCCCACATGTCAGCAATGGGTGAAGGTTGTAAGAGTGTTGTAAGCATTTGGTTGTAACTGTAGCATTATATCCCCAACTTCCAATAAGGAATAGGAAGAGTCGGTTTGGAACGTGTATATATATACATAGGGGTCCCCATTCATCTGAGTAGGTTGCACATTTAACATGGCTCCAAAAAGATCATCTGGTTGGGAACCATTGCCAGAGTCTTCTTCCAGTCGTCGTCGAGCCTCTTTGCACGGAGCACCCTCTGCGCCGCCTCCGGCCCATGACTGGCTGGCAGAGGCTGCAGACTTCCCGACCTCCTGCGGGTTGTCACTGGAGGTCATCACTCGACCTCTTCATCTGGCGCCCAACTTTGACCTGTTGCCGATCACTCCGGAGGAACGGGATTCTCTGGAGAAGAGGGAAGCGTTTCGCCGCCTGTGCCATAGGGCGGGTGTGCGCACCCTGCAGGACTTTGCGGAGATCCTTCGCGAGGCCGGTGAGGGCTAGACTTTTTTTTTTTCATTTTTTACAGTTTTTGTCCTCCTCTTGTATACTTCTTCGGAGAATGTTCCGGCGACGAAGCTGGGATTTAAAAAATATAATATTTTGTTAACTCAATTTGTTTTCGGCTACAATCAAACTTTTACAACCTTCTGACAACTTACACCCATTTGCTAACTATAGCATTGCTCTTTATAATTAAAAAATCTTATTACGTCAAATCCATATATCAGCGACGATATTCCCATCAATGACTTATTACGTCATAGAATTGATTATGCTGCCAGCGTCAATCTTGCCGTCAAATCCATCTTAAATATGATTACAAAGTAAAATAGAGGACAACTTTGAGTGTTTCAATTTTACTCTTTTCGAGTACATAGTCTTCGTATTTTCAAAAATTTAATCAAATATTCGAAACATGGAAATATTGAGATTAAACTTCACATTCTTAAATATGTTGTCAAATTTTTTTAAATAAACATGTTTCTATCACATTTTTTCTGCCAAATTTTTTAATAATTTATACGGAACACATGGATATATACTAGTAATAATAGTAATAAATTTAATTTTGGAAAGTAGTTTTTAAAATTAGGGTCTCAAAATCCCAAAGATTTATGTAGTGATTTTACATGGATATATACTAGTAATAATAGTAATAAATTTAATTTTGGAAAGTAGTTTTTTAAATTTAATAGTAATAAATTCGACCGTCATATACTAGTAATAATAGTAATAAATTAATTTAAGACTCAAAACTATTCTAATTTTTTCCACTTCCCAAGGTCACATAAGACGGTCGAATTTTTCCTCTACTTCTCTCAAACCCTCTCCTAAACCCTCTTCTAATCAAAATGCCGCCGAAGAAACAACGACCGTCGTCGAAGGGAAATAATCCACAAAGGGATGCGATACAGGCCCGAAGGGCAGAACTTGCAAGGGCGGCGAAAACCAAGATTATGGTCGCTAGGGCAGAGGCCGAAAGGGCAGCGACGAAAGCAGCGGCGGCGGCAGCGACGATGAAGGCGGAGGCGACAGCCAAGCCACGTGCAAAAAAGGCTAAAAACACTCATTGCTCGACAAAGACCGGAAAATCTATCTTCAATACAGAGTCGTCGGAAGACTCAACTTATGAAGATCGAAGGCATACTCAAGCGAAGGCTAAGGTGGCAACGGATACAGAGTCATCAGCGTACTCTGTGGATTTTGAATCCTCATCAAAAGAGAAAAATGAAGAGGAAGAGCAATCATCAAATAAGTCCCAGGTTGGAGAGGAGGTAAAAAAATTTAAAGACTCAAAAACTAAGAAGATTTATATTAAATATTTCAAGAAAAAGGCTGTTATGCCTGAAAGATCAATTAAGATGGATGATGTCGAAGACGAAGCTTTCCTGGATATATTGAAATTCTATCAATTGGAGAAACTGAACAAATCCTGTCTTGAAAAAATCTCCCAAACAATAGTAAGAGAATTTTACTCAAATCTTCCGGCTGAAATTAAAGAAAAAGAAGAGGATCAACCATTGGTGTTTCTGAGAGGAAAACTGATTAGGGTAAATGCTGCTGTCATCAACGAATTTTATGGATTTGATCCAGTTCCTGAGTTTGATATGAAAGATATTGATAATGTTTCCATGACGGATGCAATTCATGAGATTACAGGTGTTTCGATGGGTGCCAAGACCCCTCAAAATGTATACAAAGATCAATTAAAAACTTTGTATAAATTGTTGCATGCCTACATATCTCAAACACTCAACCCTACTGGACATGAGTTTTTCGTCCATCCCGAGAGAGTAAAATTTCTTTATTATATGGGGAAGAAAAAAAGGATGGATATAGGTTCCTACATGTTCAGTAGAATGATGCATGTCGTGGGAAAACCAACTGCAAGGACAGCTCTCCCTTTCGGAGGATTTGTATGCTCGATGGCTAATAAACATTCTGTCCCAAGCTTAGCAGGGGATGTTTATATTAAAAACAAAGGCCCCATGAGAAAACTAACCTTCACTCGAATGTTTGGAAAACGGGCAGCAGCTGCAAGCAAACCATCAACATCTGGAAAACTATTAACTTATGGAATAAAAAACACTAAGGACAGGGTTGATGACCTATACAATTTTATTGCTGCAAACTTTGAGAATGTCTTCAAAGAGATGAAGACTATATCCGACAACCAGAAATTGATTCTGGATAAGATTAACCAGATAGAGGTTGAATTTGCTGACCAAGAATAATATTTTTCTTCCCTCGTGGAGAAGGTAAATGGGGCTAGCCCAAACTCTTATGTAAAAATACACACTGTGCACATTGACACTTTAATGCTAGCCATCACTTTGATACTTCTATTTATATTTTTGGATGTCATTTCTACATATAAAGTGAGTCAATACTGATTATAATTTTTCTTAATCCGTCCCTCAAGGTGTAGGTGAAGGATATTTTGAGAAAGAAGAAGTAGGAAAAAAAGAAAAAGAAACAAGAAGAAGAAGATGGAGACGGCTATGAAGATTCATCTTTTGAGTTTTGAATGTCTCTTATTTCAATTTGGATGTAATATTTGACTTGTAATATGGTTATGAATATTTGTTGGTCATGGCGGACAAACTAAATTTTGTGTTTGAAATATTGTAAGACTAAACTTTTTGCTTGTACTAAGTGCATAGTTCGTAATTTGTTTTGAAAATGTAATATGGTCTTGAATTTAGAGTAGGTCTGATATTTATTTGGATTATTGTATTGTGAATTATGCAGGTTCTATATTGAATTACTAACGTGGATTGGACAGATTACTGTAACGTGGATTGGGCAGATTACTGTAACGTGAATTATGCAGATTACTGTAACGTGAATTATGCAGTTTATTGGACTTGGAATGAAGTATACTTAATTTGATTATAATTTTTTGGTTGAAGCGTTTATTTGGTTGGCAGTTGGCCTTCATAGATGATATTGATATTTTGGTGTATTCCTTTGATTTGCAGATGCCCATCACAGATTTTATGAGTCCTGGGTGCATTGCTAGGGTTTACAGGTGGCCTCATTATGGATGCATTTCTGGGATTACTGAAACTTTATTTGATTGTAATGTGTTTTGCTTTCTGTAAAAAATCATTACATCGATGCCATCAGTATGAATTCGATGCCAGTGCCTCTTCATCCCTTGTTATTGCTGAAGCAAAATTGTAATCCTGCATGTTCATCCCTTGTTTTTGAGGAAACATAATTGTAATCCTGCCTGTTCATCCTTTGTTATTGCCATCAGTACATCGATGCCATCAGTATGAAGTCGATGCCAGTGTAATGCATAATGTAATGTAAAAAAAATTCTCTTTGATAGTAGGTTAATTATATTCAAACATTCGTAAGAAATTTTGTTCAGCCATACAGTGGAAGCCTGATAAAATGATATTCGGATTATCTTGAAAATGATTTAATATTAAATGAATGTACTATGGTAAATGATATTAAAATATTGTAAATATTTGGTAAAAAAAATATGAGATACTTGAACATTTCCAGTCCTAAATGTACCATACTTTGTTAAAAGCACAGAGTGTCCGTTCTCCGTTTTCAAAGAACGGAGAATGGCCATTCTCCATGTTAAAGGAACGGAGAATGGCCATTCTCCTTGAGAATGACAATTCTCCGTGTTAAAAGCAAAGAGAACGGCCATTCTCCGTCCATTCGCCGTGTGAAAAGCAAAGAGAATGGCCATTCTCCGTCTATTCGCCGTATTAAAAGCAAATAGAACGGCCATTCTTCGTCCATTCGTCGTGTGAAAAGCAAAGAGAATGGCCATTCTCCGTCTATTCGTCGTGTTAAAAGCAAAGAGAATGGCCATCCTCCGTGTTAAAAGCAAAGAGAATGGCCATTCACCGTCCAAATAAAATATTCTCTTCGAAAAAATTATCATTAGAAAAGTACAAAATATTTCGTCCGATCAATACAGATTTTTTTTTTTTAAATAAGTGAGCAGATGATCCGCCCGACCTCAGAAGCAGGTTTCCTCAGTTCACCACCACCACCGTGACATGTAGCTTTATTAACAAAATATAAAATTATTAGATAAAAAATAAGATTTCTGACAATGGCATGGACAGTAAAATTAGAGCGGCGCCGCTGGTACTTCTTCTTGTTCGAGGAGGTTTCGACGACGTCCGACGCGAAGCGGACCGATTCTTCTCGGCGCAGCTGGTACTCCTCGTTGTTCTAGGAGGGCTCGACGACGTTCGACGCGATCCGGACCGATTCTTATTTCCTTCTTCATCTCCGTTTCTCTTTCCACCACAACCACCAACACCACCACCACGACGGCCTGTAACCAAAAAAAATTACGAAATATTAAATTGGATGGACTTTTGAGAGAGTAAATATGAGTTAATTTAGGGTGTTCATTGAAAAAATTAAAGTGAAGAATGACCTGCTAAAGCAAGTTACCAACAGGTCAAAAGTCTAAATCAACATTAAATGATGTTTCTACACTATTATTCAATCTGAACCATTGGATCAACATCCAACGGTCCAGATTTCGGATGTATCGATACATCCATTTCCAGCGGATGTATTGTAGAACGACCCATATATATATATATATATATATATATATATATATATATATATATATTTGTGTATTATACATTTATGTCCTTAATAATTGATATTAAAAAACTTTTTAAACTATTTTTTTATAAATAAATTGTTAATATTACAGGTACTTTAATTCAAACATAATTAAATTAAAATCGAGCTCCTTAAGCTTAAATCAAACTTAATGAGCTTGAAATAAAGTTTGAGCGAGCCTGAAATCAAATTTAACGAGCTTGATTTTGAACTTATCGAGCTTGTTTATCAAGTTTGAATCAAGCTTGCTTATCAAGCCAAGCTCGAGCTTAAACTAAGCCAATCTCAAGCTTAATACCAAGCTCGAGCTCTAAAATAATTTTTTTATTAAGCTCGAGCTTGAGCTCGATTAATTATAGTGAAGCCAAACTCAAGCTTACAAAAGCTTGTCTCGTTTGCAGCCCTCTTGGTGATAATTGAATCCACATAGCAATGTTGTTTCATATTTGTAAAAAAAAAAGTGTATATGATATTTAACTATGGAAAGCTTATTTTTCACTGGTAAGTCTTAAAAGGTGTATTTGAATTTTCTTTTCTGTTTTTAATTTTAGATTCCTCATGGAGTGTATAACTAAAAAATTACTGTCAAATTAATGTATTTTTTCAGTTACACGAAAAAGAAAATTCATAATTAATTATGTAGTTCTGCATGTCTTTTTCAGCTCCAAAACGAGCGGATTCAATTTAACAAGGATGGATGTGCAGAATTATTCTTTATATATAAACTTGAAATACATAGATACATTGAACAGAGGTAGTATATAGGCCGGTATAACTCTTGATGGTATATATATTTTTTTTTAATTCCTTAACGAATGATCTGTTTTTTTTTTTTTTTTTTGTGTGGAATTAACCTCTTGATGGTATTGTGCTAGTGGATACCCGAAACTAAGAACATACGGAAAACAAAGATCAAATGCTCAAGATTGCAATTTGGCAAATATTAAGGCCTCCTCTTTTTTTTTTTTGGGAATTATGGAATTGAAAAATGAAAGTTATTCATTTTATTATGTTTGGATGTCAAAGAAAAGTATGGAAAAATAAAAATGGAAATGATTCCATAGGGAGAAAAAAAATAAGGGAAAAGATGGTTCCTCCATCCAACAAAAGATTTAATTTTCCACTATAGAAAATTTACTTTTCCTTTTCCTTTTTTTGTCCTATCAAAACACAATATATATATATATATATATATATATATATATATATATATATATATATATATATATATATATATATATATATATATATATATTATAAAATTTCAAGGAAAGGAAAAGAACTAAAAAATGATTTCCTTTCCATTCCCTTTCGGTAACCAAACAAGGCCTAAACGGAATTTGCTTATTTAAATTCTTGATGGTCTATGTTCAAGAGTGCAAAGTGGGACAAACATACATATATTTCTCTCTCTCTCTCTCTCTCTCTCTCTCTCTCTCTCTCTCTCAATTGGAATTTCTTTTGGGAAATTATTATATGTTCTATTGACTTCTTTCCTTGAACGTTTGATTCAATGAAATGAATTGAATTGTACTAGCTTGAGATCTGGTGTTTGCTGTGAAATCGTGTCTCCAGACTTTGGTCAAGGACTGACTGTGTTAACAGCACAACAGATACAGCTGGATGAGGATACAAGAAATACTATTAGACATTCAATGTTACCCCTGTCACTTTTCACTACTAACTGCCCACATTTCTCTTGGTTCCTAGTTCCTACTGAAAATAATTTTAATAAGAGTAAATAATGAATGAACCAACATGCAAATGTACAATCACATAACCACATACACATAATTGTAAACACAAAAATATTTACGTAAAAATTCAAATCGGAAGAACCATTGGACGATCTTGAGTCGAATCCTGGAAAATCTACACTACAACAAAAAATAGAATATTACGTCACTTCTACCAAATTTTACATGCCTATTCGAACACGAATCACCACAACTACTCAAGATGGAGAATATGAAATACACATAATAGACACAAGTAGATCCCGCAGAATATCATGATCGACCTCATTGGACTCCTCCTTGAATGTCTCTCACTAGTCTTCCTCTCTCTTGGAAGTTGCATTTGTTGTATTGTTGTTATACTATTTACAATTAGATTGAGAAACGACAAAATTGATAAACCTTAATCCAAGTATTTATAAAGTGGTGAAATTGATTTGATCTGCTCGTGAAAAATGTTCGAACGAAAATTTCGCCTGGTCAACCGAATTTCGATGAGCACCAAAAGGGTGCACATAAAAATCCATACTACCTAGCAAAATCAAGATAATCAAACAAATCATTAATTAGTCCAAAAAGGAGTGTGTGATCTGTGAATTACCTCAAAATACTTTTTCTTCTTATAATGTGGAATGACTATGAAAATATCTAGAACGAAAAGGAGGAAGATGGAATAATTATCCTTGGGATTTAAGAATTTGGGTTTCTTTCTCCTTGGATAGGTTTTTCTTTTCTTTTTAATGAAAGGAGGGTTAAACAGCCGATCACGATTGAGGGGTTAAAAGAGATTTTTTTTTTTTTTAAATAATTTATTTTAGCTTTTCTGTCAACTCCAAAGGATAGTAAGTTGTCTTATTATAGTTAAAATATCTATTTTATATATATACAGTAGAAACTCTATAAAATAATACACTTGGGACCACCAAAATTTATTAATTAAAAGAGTTATTAATTAATCGATAAATTAATAATTATTAATTTATATATTAATTAATATTTTATTAATTTATAGTAAAATACTTACGTAGTTTACAAACACCTTTCAAGCTTCCACTTAATTATTGTATACAATGCATGTGTATATCAAATGAAGGGCCCAATTTGAAAGAAACCTTCAATCTCCCACCTTATTATGCTTCTTGTGTTCAATGTATCACTTTATGGACATTAAAAATATTTTCAAGAAACCTTCAATTCTTGAGTCATTTTTCAAGAAACCTTCATAAATCATTCATGTAATATGCTATATATAAGGAATTATTAATTTATATTTTATATGGGGTCTGAAGAAATTATCAAAAATGTATTATCTTATAATTTTAGCGAATTATTAATTTAGCACCCTATCCCCGAGTCGGGACCGGCCAAAAATATTATCTTAGAGAGTTTATTAAATAATCGAGTATTAATTTATAGAGTTTCTACTGTACTTTGAAATATTTAGTTACAATTAAGCCAAACTTATATATCATTTACATTGTTGAGCTTATTGGCATTTTCCCTTTTATCTAAATATATGTGGCCATAATTAACATAATTAATGGTAAATGTTACTAATCCTCAAAAGTTTGCTATAATTTGCTTTATATGATAACAAATTCTTGATGAATACCCAAATTGAAGTTGTAAACAAGAAACTCAAGAGACAATAGCATATAAACAAGAACATAAAAAAGACATAAGGATCATCCGGAGTTCAGTGTTGTATTTTATATATTCTTCTCTAATAGGGACAGGCAAACATGTAACAACATTTAGGCCTCGTTTGGTTGGCGGAATCTCCCGGTTGGAAAAGAAAAGTGATTACTTTTCTATGTTTGGACGTCCAAGGAATTGAGGAGGAAAGGAAAGTGATTCTCAATGAAAGAAAAATTAGGGGAAAAAATGATTCCATCCATCCAAGGAAGGAATCACTTTCCCACATTGAAGTATTCACTTTCCTTTTCAAATTTTTTGGCATTGCCAAACATCGAAAAGAAAAATCAATAGAAATTAAAGTTTTCCAAATGAAAGGAAATGACAAGGAATTGATTTCCTTTCCCTTCCATTCCGCGAACCAAATGAGGCCTAAGGGCTATTCACACGTGTTGATGGTTGTTCACCACAGTCCCAGATTCTATTCCATGACTACACAATACTTGCTATAACTAATCCAACAAATACTCATTTGTACGTATAAATCTTAGTAATTACATTAAAAAAAGTCAAATCCAGGTGATTTTTGTGGTCAACAGAGAGAGAGAGACATAAAAGTCTTGACAGAGTGACGAAAAATCAGTAAATCGAGCCACATAAACGTATTATTTCTTCCATTGTGATAAAAGTTAAGACATATAATGCAGTCTGGTGACGGAAAATCAGTGGATCCAGGGACGGTCCAGAAATTATAATTGGGATGGACTAGCAAAAATTTGGGTGGGCTGGATGTTAGTGCCGAGGCACAATTTTCGATGGAAAATTCTGAAACTGAAACAATTGTACACACAACGTTTCAAATGCAGCACCTTAAAGAAGATGTGCAACAGAGATCCTGGAGGATTCTGAATTACGAGGATCTAAAAAGATTCTACGTAATACACAAAAAATCTAAAGAGACTTTGTGTAAGCAACTATCGGCAGTAGAGCTTCTAAAAAGAAGTTACTGTAAAAGGCAACAGCAGCGATGACAGGCGAGAATGAGATGCTGGGGTGAATGAACCACCGTTGCTCAAAGCTTTATTCGCCCCACACGAGCACGAACAGCTTCCAGGAACCAGCAAGTTCACGAGAACTTCTGGAACGCTCGTAAGTCAATATTTGAGACTTGAACGGGCTTCCTGGACTTAACAGACTCCCTCAACTCTCTTCTTGGTGCATCTTTCAAAGGAGGTCAAGGGGCTCTATTTATAGAGTGGAGTTGAGACTTCACCTCTTCTCCTATCCGATGTGGGACTAAAATACCAATACTCAAAAATAGAGTTTGATATTTTAGATCATCCCACAATCAGCATAGAAGTGTGCCAGTCTACGCCTACCCCCCGAACACTCCCGTGCATGCACGAGACAATCCTGGAGTCCGCGTCCGAGTCCGAGTCCGCACAACAAAAATCAACTTGCATCCTTGTTGGAGTTAATCCTTTTTCCTTCTAGAAAAATACTCCCACATGGCACAAACTTGTGCCCCACTACACCTCATGTGCACACCTCAACACAAGCAATGCATTATATTGAGATACTCACCATTTGGTGTAGCCGATGTGGGACTATCTTTTCTAGTCCAAAGGCAAAAATACCAACAATCCCCCACATATCTCAATATATGGGTTGAGCGTTCCCCACAGTGACTGCCCATCATGCATTAGGAGAGATGTCGCTACGACTTGAATCTTCCCGCATAGGTTAAATAACAGCATGATACAAGAATGGACTAAGCCTTGAATTCTGCACCATAACTGCAATTCTTTCTACTCACATAATGACATCAACTGTGCTTCTGGCTGCACATTGAAGGCCTTGTGCCAGCCTGGTTTCAGTGTATAATTTTTGGGCGTCTACAAGTTTACCCTCAAGAGACGGCCTGATATCTCTGTCCATACACTATAGGTGAGTTCTTTATAAAGAGTCATGGCATGAAGCATTGCGCTTCTTTGCGGTGCTACGCCGCTATGACATGGCTTAAAGCCGAGGCTTTATCCCACCTGGGTACCTCATCGTAGTGTCATACTACTGTAGCATGAGGTCACAGGCCTCTTTGTAGTGCCAAACTACCCAGCATTAAGCCTTGTGCTTCCGTACGGTGTTACGCCGCTATGACATGGCTCACAAAGCCGAGGCTTTACCCTACATAGTACCTCTTCGTGGTGTCATGCCACTGTAACATGAGGACATCGTCCTCTTTGTAGTGCTGTCTACCTCTCTTTATTACGATTATCATACAACATTAGGCTACCTGCCTATTTGCGGTGCTACTCCGCTGTGACTTGACTTGCAAAGCCGAGGCATTACCCCTACCTGGGAACCTCATGGTGGAGTCATCCCACTGTAGCATGGAGTTACACTCCTTGTAGTGCTGCTCTACCGTGCTTCCTGTAAAGCACTGTCACGCCCCAGAACCAGAATACTGGAGAGCGGGGGCGTACATAGCCAGCTACGTATATTGAAGTGCAACCCACCTCGCTATACGGTCACGGCTGTCTAGATACATGAGGGTTTAACTACAAGCCAACAGTCTTCTATGGTCATGAACAAGCCTATTGTCTCAATCACAAGCAAGTAATAGTAGTTACAAGATGTCAGAGCACCAAATATATAATAGCAAGGCGTCCCATACATTACATATTGGATGATCATGAAGCTAGTCGTACAAAATGTCAGGACTAGCAAGAGTTCAGTCATACATGATCAATCCTAGGATTTGTCAATCATGTTACAGCCCATAGGCAGACAGTAAATAAAGGTGCAATACGAGCTAACACGTGCTCGCCGGCTAAACGCCTCAAAAGAATAATTTTACAAATAGAGTGGGAGGACAAAAGAAACCCACTCGTTGCCCTGGTTACGCCTGGTGGTCACCATCGGGTTGGAAGACAGGTGGATCCTCTGTTGCTGCTCCGATATCTGGCCACACAAAACCAGCTGGGTCAGACCCCAGAAAGAGCAAGTGCCACAAAGGAGGCTTCACTTAGGAACTAAAACCAGCATATCACAAATAAATAGTTAAGGTAATTAAAAGATACTGATAATAACTGAGATAATCAATAATATATTGAGCACGGAGAAACCATTCAAGTGGCCAGACTGCAACCCTTAAACCAAACAAGGACCGGGGTTGCAATCCTTCGCCTGAATAGAAACCCGCCTCAATTACTATTGATAAGGTAACAAGACAATAAACGAAGAGAGGACGCAGAACTGCTCCGGAAGCCAGGTTACAACCCTTAAACCAAACAAGGACCGGGGTTGTAACCTTTCGCCTGAACAGAACTGGACCCCTGATCTTTATTGTTAAGGCCAGTATAAATAATCATGGTATTGAAGTAAAGGTAAAACATGACGAGCATGACAGGGGGTTACAATAAGACAATAAACGAAGAGAGGACACAGAACTGCTCCGGAAGCCAGGTTACAACCCTTAAACCAAATAAGGACCGGGGTTGTAACCCTTCGCCTGAACAGAACTGGACCCCTGATCTTTATTGTTAAGGCGGGCACAATAAGCAGGACGATATATGATAAGATAACCATGGAACTATTCAGATAGCCAAGTTACAACCCTTAAACCAAACAAGGACCGGGATTGTAACCCTTCATCTGAACAGAACTTGGTATCCCATCATTTATCGACACAAGAAATCATGTCCTGATACAATCTTGTACAGGATCAGGATAAGACTAAGATGGAATAAACTACATCCAATCAATCACGGCCAATCAAGAGTACGGCTTGATACTTTTAACTAACTAGGGTTATCACAGGCCTAGTTACTAGCAAGATGCAATGAGATTATCCCGACAGCCACAAGCCCTGCAGACCATCCGGTTATCCGGGTCGAATGTCCGTTTATGAAGGGTGCACCACATGACTGTGTGCTAAAAATGTGCCCTACTCGTCGGTAGGCTACAAGTCCACTTAATGCGCCCAGATAACGGGATTGCCTGTAGCTGGGAATCTCTTCATGACTACTGAATCGTTCTTAGTTAATTAGCCTTAGTCAATTTCAGTAGGTAACCCTGACCGTGGTACTCAGGGATCCCCATCCTAGACATGATGCAAGACAGTACCAGTTTATTTGTACAAAGGCAATCGCCCACGGTGTCCAGGTCATTCACACTTGTCATGTCAGGCTAGCTGTCATAACAGCATGTCGAGACATATCATGCCAGTTTACTTGTCAAGAGTGCACCACAGCGGGCCACTATCGTGTTCTATTCTTACATTATCATGAGTGAGAGAACTTGCATAAAATAATTAGTGACCTATTCTTGAAGCCAAGGAAAAGATCTACAACTTTCATGTTGGGAGTTGGGAGAAATTCGAGCAATAATTCAATCAATTAGGACATATGACAGTTAGTAATAGTCAAAATATGCATTATGCGGCCTATTCTGCGACATGCATGCAACTGCGACACCATATGCGCCTACTGCGACATGCGCCTAATGCGGCTCATGCGCGACATGATATGCGCCTACCGCGACATGCGCCTCATGTGGCTCAACTGCGACATGATATGCGCCTACCGCGACATGCGCCTCATTGCAACATGCGCCTACTGCGACATGCGCCTTCTGCAATATGATATGCGGCTACCGCGACATGCGCTTCATTGCAACATGCACCTTCTGCGACATGCGCCTTCTGCGACATGATATGCGGCTACCGTGACATGCGCTTCATTGCAACATGCGCCTTCTGCGACATGATATGCGGCTACCGCGACATGCACTTCATTGCAACATGCGCCTTCTGCGACATGCGCCTTCTGCGACATGATATGCGGCTACCGCGACATGCGCTTCATTGCAACATGCGCCTTCTGCGACATGCGCCTTCTGCGACATGCGCCTTCTGCGACATGATATGCGGCTACCGCGACATGCGCTTCATTGCAACATGCGCCTTCTGCGACATGTGCCTTCTGCGACATGATATGCGGCTACCGCGATATGCGCTTCATTGCAACATGCGCCTTCTGCGACATGCGCCTTCTGCGACATGCTGATTATGCTGCAGATGAACCTAGAAATGACCAGAAATTATTTTGGCCATAACTTCCTCATCCGAAGCCGAAATCAAGTGAAACAAAAGCCAAAACTGCATGAAATTGAATTCTCTACAACATCGAAATACTAGTTTTCGAAAATAACCAAGTTTTAAAGATCAAAACCAAGAAAAACCGAAAAGTTTACAAACTTAGATCTACAAGAATCCATCCATCAAATCCAAAAATGTCAAGTTCTAAAGAGGCTTAGAATCAAGTAAGGAAGAGAATGGAACAATAAAACTTGAGATCCATCATGAAGCAAGTTTGCACTTGCCTAAGCTCTCTCTCTTTCTCCTGGTGGTTGAAGAAGTTATGATAGGGAAGAAGAAGAATAAATGAAGAGAGAGAAAGGGGAATGGGTTAATAAAGGGTAGTGGTGGTGGTAGGTAGGGGTTTTCTTTTGATTCATGATGAACCCAAAAGCAAACCAAACCAAGCTAAGCCGAACCAAGCTAAGCCACAACCAATGACATGCCAAAATAACCATGCAGAAAAATATGCAATACGAGTCAAGAATACGTACACGTATACCAAGATACGTAATACGAACCACAGGCATTACAACTCTACCCACCTTCAAAGAATTTCGTCCTCGAAATTTAATCAAGAGGCTAGAATTGCAAGGACAAGCTATACTAATCGTAAGCTATAACAAGCAGTCTATCATGCAGTCATTTATTCAAGCAAGGAATTGAAAGCATAAGGCATAAGGAAGATATTATACCTTACGAGTCAAACAGGTCGGGATATCGTGATCGGATATCATCCTCACGCTCCCACGTCGACTCACCCAAAGAGTGATGACCCCAAGCAACTCGGACTAACTTGATAGTCTTGTTCTTGAGGGTCTTCTCTCTTCGGTCCAATATAGACACGGGCCTCTCCTCATACGAAAGGTTGGTACCAACAACCAATTCCGAATGATCCAGGATGTGGCTCGGGTCCGGGATATACCGTCGCAGTTGGGATACATGGAATACGTCATGCACCTCACGTAGCGATGGTGGAAGAGCGAGACGATATGATACATCTCCTACTCGCTCCAGAATGTCGAACGGCTCTATATACCTAGGACTAAGCTTTTCCCGCACGCCGAAACGAATGACGTCGCGGTTAGGCAAAATCCTCAGGAATACATGGTCACCGACAGAAAACTCAAGAGGGCGCCGATGAGAATCGACCCAATGACGCTGGCGATCTTGGGCAACTCGAAGATGATCTCTGACTCTTCTGACCACTTCAACAGTCTGAGCAATCATTTTCGGACCAAGCATCTGCCTCTCTCCGACATCGTCCCAGGCTAGTGGGGATCGACACTTCCTACCATACAATGCCTCGAACGGAGCCATCTGGATACTGGCTTGGAAACTGTTATTGTACGAGAACTCCACCAGGTGCACGTGATCTTCCTACGAACCACCGAAGTCGAGTGTACAAGATCGAAACATATCTTCAAGAGTCTAGATCGTACGCTCCGACTGGCCATCTGTCTGTGGGTGATAAGCTGAACTGAACTGGAGGTGAGTTTCCAAACTTTCTTGCAAGCTACGCCAAAAGTGCGACGTAAATCTTGAATCTCTGTCTGAAGTGATACTGACTGGTACACCGTGTAACCTGACAATCTGCCGGAGATACATCTCCGCTAGCTGAGCCGTCGACTGACCAACTCTGAACGGAAGAAAGTGAGCCACCTTCGTGAGCCTGTCTATAATAACCCAAATAGCGTCTCTGCCAGCCGGGGTTCTAGGCAATCCAGTCACAAAATCCATGGTTACATGCTCCCATTTCCATTCTGGAATCGGCAACGGTTGAAGTAGTCCAGCTGGTCTCTGATGTTCAGCCTTAACTTGTTGGCAGACTAAACAACGAGAGATAAACCGGGCTATCTCCCTCTTCATGCCATTCCACCAAAAGTGCTGGCGGATATCACGGTACATCTTCGTGCCACCGGGATGAATGGAATACTGCGAACTGTGGGACTCTGCCATGATCTCCTGTCTGATATCTCCACTGGGTACAGAAAGACGCTTGCCATGTCGAAGTGTACCGTCTTCATGAATGCATAACTCTGGTCTTCGTCCTGCCTCACACTCTGCTCTAAGTCGCTGAAGCTTGGAATCTGCCGACTGCGCCATCCGGATCCTCTCGACTATAGTGGACTGGACTTGCATGCTGGCCATCAATGCCACACTAGAAGGGAGGACAACTTCTATACCCATCTTCTAAAGATCGGCTAACAGTTCTGGTTGTGCTGTCAGGAAATAAACTCCTGCCCTCCTGCTCAATGCATCTGCAACAACATTGGCCTTCCCTGGGTGGTACTGCAAGTTGACATCATAATCCACAAGCAGCTCTAGCCATCTCCTCTGACGCATGTTGAGATCCTTCTGGGTGAAAACATACTTCAGGCTCTTGTGGTCGGTGAAAATTTCCACCCTATCTCCGTATAGGTAGTGCCTCCACAACTTAAGTGCAAACACTACTGCTGCCAGCTCCAAGTCATGGGTTGGGTAATTTCTTTCATGATCACGAAGTTGTCGTGACGCATAAGCTATTACCTTCCCATGCTGCATCAGAACACATCCTAAACCTCTGCCCGAAGCATCACAATACACTGAGAATCCTCCAGTTCCATCTGGAAGCGTGAGAATAGGAGCCGTCATCAAGCCTCGCTTCAACTTCTCAAAGAAATTCTGACATTCTGTTGTCCAAGCAAACTGCACATCCTTGCGGGTCAACTGGGTCAATGGTGCTGAAATTCGAGCAAAGTCTGAAACAAATTGCCGGTAGTAGCCGGCCAAGCCAAGAAAACTATGGACTTCTGCCACTGTGCTAGGTACCGGCCACGTTTCAATGGCCACGATCTTCTGGGGATCCACTTCTACTCCCCCTTTGGTGATAATATGACCCAAGTATGAAATGCGATCGAGCCAGAACTCGCATTTACTGAACTTGACATACAACTGGTGCTCTCTGAGAATATGAAGAACAACCCTAAGGTGTTGCTCATGCTCCGCTTCACTCTTGCTGTAGACCAGGATGTCGTCTAGGAACACAATCACGAACTGATCCAAATAAGGCATAAAGATACGATTCATGAGGTCCATGAATACAGCCGGCGCATTGGTTGCTCCAAATGGCATCACAAGGAACTCCCAATGCCCATATCTAGATCTGAAAGCTGTCTTCGGGATGTCCTGCTCTCTGACTCTGATCTGATGGTATCCTGAGCGCAAGTCGATCTTCGAAAATACTGACGCCCCTCTGAGTTGATCAAACAAGTCATCTATCCTCGGGAGAGGGTATCTGTTCTTGATTGTCACCGAGTTCAAGGTACGATAATCAACACACAATCTGGATGTACCATCCTTCTTTTTCACAAGAAGCATCGGGGCTCCCCAAGGCGATCCACTAGCACGAATGAATCTCTTGGTTCTGAGTTCTTCAATCATCTTGTACAATATTTCTAGCTCTGACGGCGCCATCCTGTAGACTCTCTCTGACACTGGGGCTGTCCCGGGAATCAAGTCGATGGTAAACTCGATCTCTCGCTCTGGCGGCATCCCTGGAAGCTCTTCTGGGAAAACATCTGGAAACTCTTCGACTATCCGAGGTAACTGTACTGCTGCTACTGCCATCCGCAATACTGGAGGAGAAGGTTCAACTTCGCCTCGGGAGAAAGAAAACTCTGGCTCTCCGGGAATGCTAAAAACAACCCTGCCAATGTGGCAGTCTATCCTAGCATACTGGTCCCTCAACCAATCCATCCCTAAGACCACATCATAATCGGCCATCGGGAACTCTATCAATCTAGCGGGAAATTCTCTACCGCTAACTACGACCCGACACGAGGAAAACACTCTATCTACTCCCACAAGTCCGTTACCAGTAAGTATATTGAGCCTTACTGATAATGACTCGGGCTCCAGTCCTACCCGTGTCGCAAATCGTGCAGACATAAATGAATGCGAGGCACCAGAATCAAATAATACTGAAGCTGGAAAGGTGTTGACGAGAATAGTACCTGCCACCACCTCACCTGGTGCTATTTCTTCTTCTCCCATGGTCAAAGCCAGCACTTGACCATGTCCTCTGGGTGCGAGTCCCCTCTGCTGAAAATTCCTCTGCCTGCTCTGGATCAGGGCTTGGGCTTGGGCATACTGCTGCGTTCTCTGCTGCTGGAATGCCTGGGCCTGCGTCGGCAATGGCCTCGAGAACGGGTACTGCAGCTGCTGCTGCTGCTGGACTGGTGCTGGTCCTCTAACTGAAGGACTAGAAAAGGCGGATAAACTCCCTCTGTTCGGGCAATTCCCAACCCTGTGGTCCGGGGCACCACAAACCAAGCACAAATCCTGTGCTCTGCGACATTCTGATACCACATGTCCTAGCTTTCCGCAGTGTGAACATCCCACCGCGGAAGACTGCTTCTGCTTCTGCTGCTGAGGGTGCGTCGGGGTGGAATGCTGAACCGACGTCACTGAGGCCGCCCGCCTCGGAGCTCCAATGGTCAAAGCCCTGGCTGCCGGGGCTGGTGCTGATGACTGGTTCATCTGACCGTGAGATCGCTTCCGACCTCCGGTCCTATCCACGATCCTCTGGGAGGTATACTCATGCCTCCGGGATGCTCTCAATACTGCATCAAAGGTCTGATGCTCAAACTGCTCCACCGCCAATAGAATCTCCAGATGAAGCCCCTGCTGGAACCGTTGGGCTCTATCGAACTCGGTCGCCACCAAGGTGGAAGCAAACCGACTAAGCCTGGAGAACTCGGTCGCATATCCATCGACCATCCTGCCCATCTGCTTCAGATTGGTGAACCTCATCTGTAGATCATACCGGGCTACAGCATCAAAATACTTGGTCTGGAATCTCTCCCTGAATACTGTCCATAAAATAGGGGCCACTAATCCATCGGCCTGCGCTGCCCACCAGCTGCGGGCAAGATCTAGTAACTGCAGGCGCACTACGGCCACCTTCTCGGCTTCTAGAGTCTTGGCTGCTTCTAGAATCACCTATGTGTCCTGAAGCCATGCATCTGCAGCGATCGCATCTTCACTGCCGTCGAAGAAGGGAGGGTTCAAGCGCTTGAAGCTGTTGGCCGCGCTATTACCCTGATGACCTCCTCTGGTCAAAGCGTTTGCTACCGCCTGGTGTAAGGCATCTCCGCGACGATCCTGGGAAGCTAATAGGGACCTGATGAGACCCGCCAAAGTGCCATCCTCAGGTTCTGCAGGCTGGACGGGCTGAACTGGTGGCTCTCCTTCAGTAGGCATGACTCTGGAGGCTACTCCTGAATGCTGGGCTTGATCTCCAGGTTGTTGCTGGTCCGCGGGAGGTGCTCCGCCTTGCTGATCGGTAGGTCCAGGAACAATGCCACTGAAGAAGACGACATAGAGAACAATAAGGAAGGACCAGGACAGAACAACGATACAAGCATGTGATCAGGTCAAGATTACAGGGATTCAGAAGATACGAGCAAAGATCAAGGGCGAATACTGATTGAGACATCTATTCGGTAAACCCTCACATTTTTTGATTTACAAGACCTGCATGGACCACCACTAAAACCATGTCACGCTCCAGAACCAGAATACTGGAGAGCGGGGGCGTACATAGCCAGCTACGTATATTAAAGTGCAACCCACCTCGCTATACGGTCACGGCTGTCTAAATACATGAGGGTTTAACTACAAGCCAACAGTCTTCTATGGTCATGAACAAGCCTATTGTCTCAATCACAAGCAAGTAATAGTAGTTACAAGATGTCAGAGCACCAAATATATAATAGCAAGGCGTCCCATACATTACATATTGGATGATCATGAAGCTAGTCGTACAAAATGTCAGGACTAGCAAGAGTTCAGTCATACATGATCAACCCTAGGATTTGTCAATCTTGTTACAGCCCATAGGCAGACAGTAAATAAAGGTGCAATACGAGCTAACACGTGCTCGCCGGCTAAACGCCTCAAAAGAATAATTTTACAAATAGAGTGGAAGGACAAAAGAAACCCACTCGTTGCCCTGGTTACGCCTGGTGGTCACCATCGGGTTGGAAGACAGGTGGATCCTCTGTTGCTGCTCCGATATCTGGCCACACAAAACCAGCTGGGTCAGACCCCAGAAAGAGCAAGTGCCACAAAGGAGGCTTCACTTAGGAACTAAAACCAGCATATCACAAATAAATAGTTAAGGTAATTACAAGATACTGATAATAACTGAGATAATCAATAATATATTGAGCACGGAGAAACCATTCAAGTGGCCAGACTGCAACCCTTAAACCAAACAAGGATCGGGGTTGCAATCCTTCGCCTGAATAGAAACCCGCCTCGATTACTATTGATAAGGTAACAAGACAATAAACGAAGAGAGGACGCAGAACTGCTCCGGAAGCCAGGTTATAACCCTTAAACCAAACAAGGACCAGGGTTGTAACCCTTCGCCTGAACAGAACTGGACCCCTGATCTTTATTGTTAAGGCCAGTATAAATAATCATGGTATTAAAGTAAAGGTAAAACATGACGAGCATGACAGGGGGTTACAATAAGACAATAAACGAAGAGAGGACACAGAACTGCTCCGGGAGCCAGGTTACAACCCTTAAACCAAACAAGGACCGGGGTTGTAACCCTTCGCCTGAACAGAACTGGACCCCTGATCTTTATTGTTAAGGCGGGCACAATAAGCAGGACGATATATGATAAGATAACCATGGAACTATTCAGATAGCCAAGTTACAACCCTTAAACCAAACAAGGACCGGGATTGTAACCCTTCATCTGAACAGAACTTGGTATCCCATCATTTATCGACACAAGAAATCATGTCCTGATACAATCTTGTACAGGATCAGGATAAGACTAAGATGGAATAAACTACATCCAATCAATCACGGCCAATCAAGAGTACGGCTTGATACTTTTAACTAACTAGGGTTATTACAGGCCTAGTTACTAGCAAGATGCAATAAGATTATCCCAACCGCCACAAGCCCTGTAGACCATCCGGTTATCCGGGTCGAATGTCCGTTTATGAAGGGTGCACCACATGATTGTGTGCTGGAAATGTGCCCTACTCGTCGGTAGGCTACAAGTCCACTTAATGCGCCCAGATAACGGGATTGCCTGTAGCTGGGAATCTCTTCATGACTACTGAATCGTTCTTAGTTAATTAGCCTTAGTCAATTTCAGTAGGTAACCCTGACCGTGGTACTCAGGGATCCCCATCCTAGACATGATGCAAGACAGTACCAGTTTATTTCTACAAACGCAATCGCCCACGGTGTCCAGGTCATTCACACTTGTCATGTCAGGCTAGCTGTCATAACAGCATGTCGAGACATATCATGCCAGTTTACTTGTCAAGAGTGCACCACAGCGGGCCACTATCGTGTTCTATTCTTACATTATCATGAGTGAGAGAACTTGCATAAAATAATTAGTGACCTATTCTTGAAGCCAAGGAAAAGATCTACAACTTTCATGTTGGAAGTTGGGAGAAATTCGAGCAATAATTCAATCAATTAGGACATATGACAGTTAGTAATAGTCAAAATATGCATTATGCGGCCTATTCTGCGATATGCATGCAACTGCGACACCATATGCGCCTACTGCGACATGCGCCTAATGCGGCTCATGCGCGACATGATATGCGCCTACCGCGACATGCGCCTCATGTGGCTCAACTGCGACATGATATGCGCCTACCGCGACATGCGTCTCATTGCAACATGCGCCTACTGCGACATGCGCCTTCTGCGGCATGATATGCGGCTACCACGACATGCGCTTTATTGCAACATGCGCCTTCTGCGACATGCGCCTTCTGCGACATGATATACGGCTACCGCGACATGCGCTTCATTGCAACATGCGCCTTCTGCGACATGCGCCTTCTGCGACATGATATACGGCTACCGCGACATGCGCTTCATTGCAACATGTGTCTTCTGCGACATGCGCCTTCTGCGACATGCACCTTCTGCGACATGATATGCGGCTACCGTGACATGCGCTTCATTGCAACATGCGCCTTCTGCGACATGCGCCTTCTGCGACATGATATGCGGCTACCGCGACATGCGCTTCATTGCAACATGCGTCTTCTGCGACATGCGCCTTCTGCGACATGATATGCGGCTATCGCGACATGCGCTTCATTGTAACATGCGCCTTCTGCGACATGCGCCTTCTGCGACATGCTGATTATGCTGCAGATGAACCTAGAAATGACCAGAAATTGTTTTGGCCATAACTTCCTCATCCGAAGCCGAAATCAAGTGAAACAAAAGCCAAAACTGCATGAAATTGAATTCTCTACAACATCGAAACACTAGTTTTCGAAAATAACCAAGTTTTAAAGATCAAAACCAAGAAAAACCGAAAAATTTACAAACTTAGATCTACAAGAATCCATCCATCAAATCCAAAAATGTCAAGTTCTAAAGAGGCTTAGAAACAAGTAAGAAAGAGAATGGAACAATAAAACTTGAGATCCATCATGAAGCAAGTTTGCACTTGCCTAAGCTCTCTCTCTCTTTCTCCTGGTGGTTGAAGAAGTTATAATAGGGAAGAAGAAGAATAAATGAAGAGAGAGAAAGGGGAATGGGTTAATAAAGGGTAGTGGTGGTGGTAGGTAGGGGTTTTCTTTTGGTTCATGATGAACCCAAAAGTAAACCAAACCAAGCTAAGCCGAACCAAGCTAAGCCACAACCAATGACATGCCAAAATAACCATGCAGAAAAATACGTAATACGAGTCAAGAATACGTACACGTATACCAAGATACGTAATACGAACCACAGGCATTACAAGCACTCCAGGCATTCACTCTGCCTGAGAACTCATTAAGGTATTTAAGCCAACCTTCCCACAGGATCCGTTTTTCGCAGAAAACAACAGTAGACAACAGTGGTTGTAGGTCCGTAACCTCTCCATGTCACATAGGACAATTACCCACCGTTCCTGATATTCTTCTGGTTAATAGTCCTCCCTTGAACCAAAAGCTAGATGCCTAGTAGATTTCTCTTTGAACTAATAGCATAAAACTTTATGGTAGGAATGTAATAACACAATATCAGAATGCCTTCAAGCCCATTTTACAAGCTGTGTCATCGACCAGCTGGCGCTTGAGGCCCTTGGTGAACGAATCCGTCAGGTTCTCCTGACTCCGAACATCAATCACTGTAATAACACCTCTCTTGATAAGATCGTGTACTGCTCTGTGCTTCAACCGTACCGTTCTTTTCTTCCCGTTGAAGAGTTCATTTGATGCCACTGCTGCTGCCGGCTGGTTGTCACAGTATATCGGTATCGCCGGTATCTGAGCCCCAACCACCGGAAGATCATACATAAGCTCCCGAAGCTACTCTGCTTTATCTGCAGCAGCATCCAATGCAAAGAATTCAGATTCCATGGAGGAGCGAGATAACATAGTCTGCTTCTTCGACTTCTACGATATAGCAGCTCCGCCCATGGCGAATATGAATCCACCTGTGAAATACTCGCTCTCCATATCTGAACACCAGCTAGCATCACTGAAGCCTTCCACTACTGACGGATCTCCGCTGTAGAAAAATGCATATGTCTGAGTTTTCTTGAGATATCTCATAACACGCTTCACAGCTTTCCAGTGCTCAACGCCTGGATTGCTAGTGAACCGACTCAGCATTCCCACTGCAAAAGCTATGTCAGGCCTTGTGGCAGTAGTAGCGTACATCAAGCTTCCGATGACGCTAGCGTACTCCAACTGCCTGACGCTTTTCCTCGAATTTGGCTCCAGCTTCTGATCACTCCGGTACGGTGTATCAATAAAAGGAAGATCTTGATACCCGTAGCGAGTGAGCATCTTCTCAATATAATGAGATTGTGACAGCGTTATTCCAGTGCCTGTCCGGATGATCTTGAGCCCCAAGATTGCGTCGGTATCCCCCAAGTCCTTCATACTGAACTTGGTCGAAAGGAATTTCTTTGTCTCTGTGACGCAGCTTAAATTCGTACCTAGGATTAGCATGTCGTCCACGTAAAGACATACAATTACTCCTCTTCCGTCAGCAAACTTCGTATAGACATACTTGTCTGTTTCACTGACCCTGTAGCCATTTGACCTTATGACCTTGTCAAACTTCTCATGCCATATTTTGGGAGCTTGTTTCAAACCATACAGAGACTTCATCAACTTGCAGACTTTGTCTTCCAGACCTCTTACGACAAAACCTTCTGGTGTTGCATGTAGATCTCTTCGGTCAGCTCGCCATTAAGGAATGCCGTTTTCACATCCATCTGATGTATCACCAGCTTGTGTATTACTGCTAGAGCAATAAACAATCTGATGGTTGTCATCCGAGCTACTGGAGCATAAGTGTCAAAGTAGTCGATCCCCTGCTTCTGAGCAAACCCCTTGGCCACTAGCCTGGCCTTGAACTTGTCAATGGTTCCATCTGCTTTCATCTTCTTCTTGAAGATCCATTTGCATCCGATGGGTCTTGCTCCTTCTGGCAGGTCAACCAATACCCATGTGTTGTTGGAGGTGATTGAGTCAATCTCGTTGTCTATCGCCTCCTTCCAGAATATAGCATCTCTGGTCTTCATCGCCTCATCATAGGTAAGCGGATCTACTTCCACATGATAGGTGACGAAGTCATCTCCGAAGTCTTTCGGCCTCCTCGTTCGCTTAGTTGACGGCTCAGCGAGTTCTGGTTCAGCTGGTGTCTCCTTGACGATAGCTTCATCTTGGACTACTGGTTCATTAAGACTTCTGTCTGCTTTGTACCCTCATCATTCTCCGGAAGATCCGCGAGAACAATATTCTTGTGTTTTGCAAACTTGTCTTCAAAGTATTCAGCATCGCGAGATTCGATGATATAGTTTGACTCGATATCAAGGAATCTTCGAGCATCACTCTTCTCGGCATACCCCAAGAAGATCGCCTTCGTAGTCTTTGTCCCCAGCTTCTGAATCTTCAGATCTGGGAGCTTCACATAAGCCTGTCACGACCCGCACCCGTTTTTTTTTAACCGGATACGAGACGTGTCCAAGCCAGCCTACGCCGCAGTGTCGGCGGTAGAACGCTGTCACGGCCATGAAGATCAAAATCACAACTAATACTCATTCACAAAATTAATTTAATTTACAATGATCACAAGTTTTACATTTGCAGTAAATATAAACTTGCACAACTGTTGAATGACTATAACCCGACTTTCTAGCTAGTCTCTAGGCCTTTGTCTGCAAGTATTCCCGTCACTCCCCAAGCTAAGTGAATCCACGATTAACCTGAAAATGTTGGTTTCCAGTCAGGAATGGAACGAGCACAATTCACTGAATGCAATTTCAAATAAAGAAAATGACTATAAAACAAAAGTTAGACATCAATTATGAGTTTTAAAAATAAACAGGAAATACAGAAAACTAATAGTAAATAAATAGACACAACAGACTTTTCCCAACTGTTAGAAGTACCTTTGATATGTGATCGGTCTCGGGACAATTATGCGACACGGTCTACACAGTCTAAAGTTACACGGTCTACAGTTACACGGTCTACAGTTACACGGTCTACAGAAAATATTGTAGTAAATAAACACTGTCTATAAAATAATAATCACGATCTATACAGTTTAAATGCAGTAATAATCACGATCTACACTGTCTACTTTATAATAAATAAAGCACTGTCTACACTGTATACAAGAAATAAATAAAACACTGTCTACACGGTCTACAAGAAATAAATACAACACGGTCTACACGGTCTAAGGTCAGATCACACATCCTTGGTACTTCTCACTCCCAACTCAACAATTTATAATAGAAAATAATCACATAACCAATGACTAATCAATGAAATATAGTAAAGATCAATATCAAAATGCAGACAATAAACTGTACTCGCCTGTGGTCCTTTGCTGGTGAAACCGGCAATCTGAACTACTCAATGTGCCACTATAGTTAAAACTCGTACAACAGTCCCCGAAAGCTGAAATAAACAATACCAATGATCTCAGAATAGTCCAATTAGCTAGGATCGCCTGTCCTTAAGTCCAATTCTGGACACAGGGGCAAAACGGTAATTTTGGGCCAAAACGATATCCGCCGTTGGACCCGCTTTGCACCGAAAAGCGTGCCAGAGTCAACGGTCTCTAAAGTCGTCAAACTATATGTCTACGGATCCAGTTTTCCGATACGAACCCAATCGTATGTCCAAAGTTGGATTCCGGCGGGCCGTGCACAAAATTGCCCGTTGAGTGGGACCGTGGGGCCCGCAAAACGACGTCGGATTCAACTGTCTCAGAATTGGACCAAACTTGGCATACAGGACCAGAAAAATGATACGGTCCTGTTAGCGCAAGTTTCATCTCGATCTGACGAGCGTGCACAAAGTAATTGAGAAATTTGCAAAGTGCACGATACGTTGAATTTTGACGGATATGTATCAAATTCGTCGCGCACACGCGACCAATTTGAATTCCGTCAAAGCCCACACGACCACGAAGCCGTTACGCAGCTTTCGATGCCTTCGTTTCGTGACCACGTCGCCCGAAATGGCGGAACGCACGTCGTGTGGAGCGTTTTCATGATTTTTAAAACAGGTTTTTCGGTAACTTCGGAATCCGATTTCTCGGCAAGTAATCGATGAAATCAAATTCCGTAAAAAGGGATTTGAAGCCATACATGTTGTCAAAAAACGCCTTCAAAAGGATTTCAAAATAGATCACTGTTTTGCAAGAAATCGGGACTCAAACTGGAGACTTTGGGACAGTCTCTAAACTCAGAATTTTGAGATTTTTTTTGATCTTTGCGATCGATTCTCGTCGTGTACGGTGCGAATAAAAAGAGTCTATATGAAGGGATCTATAGTCTTATGGGTTGTGAATGTACCTGCGAAAACGGTGTGCAAAACGATCACACGGTGATCGAGAAAACGTGTTGCGAAGACAGCCTCGTGGCTGCGGACAGCTGCTGTCCTCTGTTGCTTTCCGATCAATTCCACGCGCGCGCGCACGCGCGGCCGTCCGGCGTCCTCCGGCGACGCGCACGTGGCGCACAGTCAGGGCGGCCGCTCAGGTGGGTGTGGCGGTGAACGGGGCGTTAGGGTTTTGCGTTTCGTCGCACCTCTCTCTCTCGCTCTGTATATATATATGGTTACACATGAAGTCGGGTTTTTGGGGGAACTTCGTGAAAGTCTGGGTCTGCTATGGGAACATCGGGTGGGCCTGTGGGGAAAGGGTTGTTCACTGGCTGAACTCGGGGTGGGGAAATGGTAATGGCCTGTGGATCGGGATGTCTGGGCTCCTACAGAAAATAGGACATTCTTTATATTCTCCAATGCTCGACAGTACTTACATAACCATGTCACTCCATATAATACCTCAACTCCAAGCTATGTTGGTCTAAAATAAATTGCTTTCAATGGCAGTAGTAAAGGGCTGGTCTTTGGAGTCGGCCAGGTGGGCCGGGCTCGGGTAATGCTACTGCTACTGTTGGTCTTCTTTCTATTTTTCTCTTTTTCCTTTTTCTATTTCTTATACAAATAAACATATATATTACCTATATATATATTTATATATATATATATATATATATATATATATATATATATATATATATATATATATATATAATACCTTATATGCATTTGAAAATCTATTATATATCCATATATTTATAGACATGGTAATATATATTTCTATATATATATATATATATATATATATATATATATATACACCTATACACATATTATAGTGTGTATTTATATACACTATATACCTGTATATATATAACGGCCTATTTACATATATACATATATATATATACATTTACCAACCTTTACGTATATATTTATCTATACGCACACGCATATATAATATATTTATATATATATATATATATATATATATATATATATATATATATATATATATATATATATATATATATATATATAAGTACACAATTCATACACTCACACATATGTTTTCATGACAACCTCCTAAAATCCAAATAACCCCAATAATAATACTAATAACAATATTAAAAAAATAATAACGAAAATCAATAAACTAATAATGGTGGATATACTCCTTATGCATAGTCTAAAAAATCACCCTTTAATTAAAATAAATAATAAAAATATTTTAAAAAAATTTCGGGAGGGGGAGCTACAAATCTACCCACCTTAAAAATAATTTCGTCCTCGAAATTTTAATTCGTAGATATGCCTAAAATTTAAACCTTAAAAGTAAGTCCACCTCTCCTCAAATTTTATTTATCATATATTTCTACTAGCCCTTGTAACTACGAACTCTCGAGAACTTCTACCCACCTTTAATCACACTACTCCCTCAAAACACAGGTCACAAAACCTTATAATCTTCCAACTAGTTGCTCAAATTCTTCCAATAGATATCTATCTCCTATGGTATCTATAATCCTCGCATATCTATCAAGCACCCAAAATTCAAATATCAACTAACTTGTACTATACTTCTGCTAAATTTTAAACAACACGGTTATTGACCCCCAAAATAGGAAGGACGAGAGTCAATGGTATGAAAAGACGAGGAGGAATAACTGAGAACAAGCACGAAGTTTCAAGAGCGGTAGAGGATATCAAATGATGCCGATAGATATAACATTTTTATGAAACATTGACTTGTTGCTAGGTTGGCTACTCTAGTCTAGTCACTTGTTAACTCGAAAAACCCTTCGTTTATAGAGGAGCTTGCCATCCGTGCAATACAGGGGTTCCGTTCTCGAAATTCTGAACAAAGTTCCCTAATAGAACGAATTTTGAGAAATCAAGATTGTGATCTTTTCCGTGGTTATTTAAACACAAGAGTAAGGAATATAAATGAAATGCAAGATCATATCTCGACTTCTAGGTAGATGGAATAAAGGTTACGAATGGATTCATATTCTAAGGCGTGGAGACTACATAATAGGTATGGGGACCTATCTTAAGTAGTTCGATTTTCTAGTCCAAAAATAGTGGTATGTATGGATGGATTTTACTGGGTCTTAATGGGTCCCCTAATTGGATATCAATTGTTGGTTGGATGAACCTAAGATTTCAATCTATACGGACAGGACAATATCCTAATAATAAATCTGCTTCTACTAGTTAGGGTAACTTAGAATAGGATCTTATCCAAGGGTTGAGCTAGTTGCCAGTCCAGTTGGTTAGCTACGTCCCTCAAGCCCAAAATGTGCCTTCAGTGACTTTTGTATTTATGTAGCACATGAGGCCTCCATTGGATGGCAAACTAGTAGCATGTGCGTAATGGGCTTCGAGTAGCTCACAACCATATATTGGGTCGTAGGAATAGGGTCGTGGTCAAGGCTCTAATGGAGGTTGGAAAGTGTATCAGTACTATGGTAAAAGTCATAACTAGTCCTTTTAACCTGAAAGTCGTACCTCAAAAATAGAGTACAAGGGGACGAGTTTGAGTGGGACATGATATACCTAGGTGAAGGTGGACTCATCTAGATCTTGCATATGAAGTTTGTTGGAAGGTAACAGCTGATCTCGTGCTCCAAATATTAATGACACGGCCGGGGACACAAGATGATCTAGGTGAAAAGTGGAAGTCCAAGGGCGCTAATAATTATCCTAATAGAAATTATTCTAATCACTCGGTAATCCTGGTATATCCTAAAAAATTTTAGAAGGCTTACATTCTACCCACCTTAGAAATAGGAATGGTCTTAGGAATATTGAGGTTAGAAGGATTCCAAAATCCGGATACTGTACCTCGACTCTTGTTAATAGAGGATAAGGCACTGCGTAACAGAATACGGTAGATATAAATCATGTCAAGGATCGTTCATCAATAAATGGAGAACGAGTGTGTACAATGACACATGGTCGCTAAAATAGAATGACCTACTCGTCCGTAGTATATGAGAGTTTCCAATGGGGTAACCAACTCCAAGGCACAACATAAGAAAAGATTTCTAACAATTCAGTCAAGAAATTTTATTTGTGTCAAACCTACCAGGCTATGGTCACAAGGGTTGTAGTGATCAGGTATTGCTGTTGACAACTGGTAGGTCATAGTGTGACAGGGTATTTAAGCTATGGTATTGGCTAAGCTAGTGACCGTGGTGTTCCAACACTAGTTAGGTCTTAATAATAAAATTTACACAACTAGGACAATACTTGTTGGAAACCAATCTCAAAATGAAAGTCTACCATAGTCACGGTAAATGATTAGAGACTCACGACGTTTGGTTTCTTGAGAATAGACGGTCTTCTGGGTTGGCAATTTGACTAAGGATAAAACCCTCATCATTCTCAAATTCAGATGGCTTGAAAGTCCCGATAACAGTTTGAGGGTTGATGGAAGAACGAGTAACTCAATCACATGACTGGCCGATGGTAGCTACACTTGTGCCTACCATGATCATAGCCATGGGAATACTCTGTATCTTTCTACCAATTACGAGCTTCTGTCTTTCCAAATCAGTGAAAGACAAAAACAATAAAGAGTTCAAGAAAGATGTTACTGAATACAATTACGTGATTCAAGGGCGAACGTATAATTTAAGAGGAATTGTCAAGCAGTCGCGGATGAGATCCTAGATACCTATATATCTCCATCCACGTAGTGTAATTAAACGAAAGAGCGAACCAAATACATCATGGTTGATCAGACCATAATACACTGATTCTGATTAGACAATAAGTTAGCAGGCGTCCCCACTAAACATATGCCTCGAATCAAGCTCGAGAACAGAGTAAGCTTACAAAAACTAGGCTGTAATAGCAGCGTTGGTCAAGATAGTCGAGATTTTTGAAAAGAGACACAAGTAGATCGAGTTTAGAGGAAATCAAACTTTACCTGGTGTTCTTGCTCCTATAGACATCCCACTATCATCTTACCCTTAAGGCCTTGGTCGACTAATGGTTTAAGGACTTCTGAATTCTATATTCTAGGTAACCTATTAGTGTCAGTCAATTTCCTCATCAATGGATCACGAGGATCATACGGAGTGCTAGGTCGGGAGACATGCTACCAAACTTACCGACTTCCACTACTATTGGCTTTGTATCTTATGGGACATACATAGCACTGTCCTATCCTCTATAGTACCCTAAACTTGTAATCACGTCTGAAATTATTTCACCGAGGATTATGCCTCGTCCGTATACTCAGGCGATGGTAAACCCTTGGTTTCGTAACTCAAATATGATACAAATCGAACATTACTTAACTCTACCCAATATTGGCTCAAGGATAACTACGATCAAGAGTGGACCACTAATCATGTTTCTAGCAAAGTTCTATAACCGGTATTTTCCTAATCTAATTTCAACTCTAGGGGTCGTGTCTCGCCAGTGCGCTGCTGGCTGCAGTGAATCCATAGTCTCCAAAATTTAAATAAATGACGACAGTGCGCTGCTGTCATGCCATTATGAGTTAACTAATATTCCTTTAACTATATTTGTATAAATCCCTGAGCTTCTAGAGATTTAAACAGGTTGATTAGCAAAAAGCGTAAATATTTGTCCTATCAGTCATAACCCCCTTCCATAAAAGATTGAACATGGAGGAAATAACTGAAGACAAAGAAATACGAACACTCTAGTATCTATTTCGTGTGTATTCAAACCATAGAGAAAAAACCTTGAATCGAAACCAACTCGAGGTTCATGTGGGAATAACACTAATCAAAATTTATACAATCAATAATTCCTAGGGCAGATAGAAACTAAATAGGTAATTCGACTAAGAGATAAGGGTGATATCTAAGTGGCAAAGAGAAGGATTTGCACCATTCATCAAGGTTAGATCATTAATTCTATAGAGTCCTGTCTTACCAAGTGAATAACCTATCCATATTGGATCAAATCGGCATATCAAGAGGTAATAGTGTACCTATAAGGATCTGACACTCTATCAAATTAATAACTCCTTATCTACATTGCATGGCCTAGACTACCCATCGGTAAATTTGTATAAGGGACTCCTAGTCCTAGTCATTCTCTTAAACTAAATTAATTTTTAATTCGTGAATGAGCATTTCCTAGTCGCAGGCTCGCAATAGTACAACTAACTACAGTACTATTACGAGATCGCATGATTTGCGAAGATCGACCTACATGGGCCACCACAAAAACTTGTCACGATTCGCACCTATTTTTTTTAACCGGATACGAGACGTGTCCAAGCCAGCCTACGCCGCAGTGTCGGCGGTAGAACGCTGTCACGGCCATGAAGATCAAAATCACAACTAATACTCATTCACAAAATTAATTTAATTTACAATGATCACAAGTTTTACATTTGCAGTAAATATAAACTTGCACAACTGTTGAATGACTATAACCCGACTTTCTAGCTAGTCTCTAGGCCTTTGTCTGCAAGTATTCCCGTCACTCCCCAACCTAAGTGAATCCACGGCTAACCTGAAAATGTTGGTTTCCAGTCAGGAATAGAACGAGCACAATTCACTGAATGCAATTTCAAATAAAGAAAATGACTATAAAACAAAGGTTAGACATCAATTATGAGTTTTAAAAATAAACAGAAAATACAGAAAACTAATAGTAAATAAATAGACACAACAGACTTTCCCCAACTGTTAGAAGTACCTTTGATATGTGATCGGTCTCGGGACAATTATGCGACACGGTCTACACGGTCTAAAGTTACACGGTCTACAGTTACACGGTCTACAGAAAATATTGCAGTAAATAAACACTGTCTACAAAATAATAATCACGATCTATACAGTTTAAATGCAGTAATAATCACGATCTACACTGTCTACTTTGCAATAAATAAAGCACTGTCTACACTGTATACAAGAAATAAATAAAACACTGTCTACACGGTCTACAAGAAATAAATACAACACGGTCTACACGGTCTAAGGTCAGATCACACATCCTTGGTACTTCTCACTCCCGACTCAACAATTTATAATAGAAAATAATCACATAACCAATGACTAATCAATAAAATATAGTAAAGATCAATATCAAAATGCAGACAATAAACTGTACTCGCCTGTGGTCCTTTGCTGGTGAAACCGGCAATCTGAACTACTCAATGTGCCACTATAGTCAAAACTCGTACAACAGTCCCCGAAAGCTGAAATAAACAATACCAATGATCTCAGAATAGTCCAATTAGCTAGGATCGCCTGTCCTTAAGTCCAATTCTGGACACAGGGGCAAAACGGTAATTTCGGGCCAAAATGATGTCTGCCGTTGGACCCGCTTTGCACCGAAAAGCGTGCCAGAGTCAACGGTCTTTAAAGTCATCAAACTATATGTCTACGGATCCAGTTTTCCGATACGAACCCAACCGTATGTCCAAAGTTGGATTCCGGCGGGCCGTGCACAAAATCGCCCGTTGAGTGGGACCGTGGGGCCCGCAAAACGACGTCGGATTCAACTGTCTCAGAATTGGACCAAACTTGGCATACAGGACCAGAAAAATGATACGGTCCTGTTAGCGTAAGTTTTGTCTCGATCTGACGAGCGTGCACAAAGTAATTGAGAAATTTGCAAAGTGCACGATACGGTGAATTTCGACGGATACGCATCAAATTCGTCGCGCACACGCGACCAATTTGAATTCCGTCAAAGCCCACACGACCACGAAGCCGTTACGTAGCTTTCGATGCCTTCGTTTCGTGACCACGTCGCCCGAAATGGCGGGACGCACGTCGTGTGGAGCGTTTTCATGATTTTTAAAACAGGTTTTTCGGTAACTTCGGAATCCGATTTCTCGGCAAGTAGTCGATGAAATCAAATTCCGTAAAAAGGGATTTGAAGCCCTACATGTTATCAATAAACGCCTTCAAAAGGATTTCAAAATAGATCACTGTTTTGCAAGAAATCGGGACTCAAACTGGGGACTTTGGGACAGTCTCTAAACTCAGAATTTTGAGATTTTTCTCGATCTTTGCGATCGATTCTCGTCGTGTACGGTGCGAATAAAAAGAGTCTATATGAAGGGATCTATAGTCTTATGGGTTGTGAACGTACCTGCGAAAACGGTGTGCAAAACGATCACACGGTGATCGAGAAAACGTGTTGCGAAGACAGCCTCGTGGCTGCGGACAGCTGCTGTCCTCTGTTGCTTCCCGATCAATTCCACGCGCACGCGTGCACGCACGGCCGTCCGGCGTCCTCCGGCGACGCGCACGTGGTGCGCGGTCAGGGCGGCCGCTTAGGTGGGTGTGGCGGTGAACGGGGCGTTAGGGTTTTGCGTTTCGTCGCACCTCTCTCTCTCGCTCTGTATATATATATGGTTACACATGAAGTCGGGTTTTTGGGGGAACTTCGTGAAAGTCTGGGTCTGCTATGGGAACATCGGGTGGGCCTGTGGGGAAAGGGTTGTTCACTGGCTGAACTCAGGGTGGGGAAATGGTAATGGCCTGTGGATCGGGATATCTGGGCTCCTACAGAAAATAGGACATTCTTTATATTCCCCAATGCTTGACAGTACTTACATAACCATGTCACTCCATATAATACCTCAACTCCAAGCTATGTTGGTCTAAAATAAATTGCTTTCAATGGCAGTAGTAAAGGGCTGGTCTTTGGAGTCGGCCAGGTGGGCCGGGCTCGGGGAATGCTACTGCTACTGTTGGTCTTCTTTCTATTTTTCTCCTTTTTCCTTTTTCTATTTCTTATACAAATAAACATATATATTACCTATATATATATATATATATATATATATATATATATATATATATATATATATATATATATATATATATATATATATATATATATATATAAAATACCTTATATGTATTTGAAAATCTATTATATATCCTTATATGCAGAGCAGACTTCCAGAGATCAGGTTCTTAGCAATTACTGGAACATGCTTCACTCCTTGAAGCGTCAGAGTGTTCCCCGATGTGAGTTTCAGCTCCACCGTCCCGATCCCCAGTACTTCAGCTTGTGCCTGGTTTGCCATTATGACCTTCTCTGAAGTTGGCTCATAAGAGACGAACCAGTCTTTGTCTGAACAGACATGGCAGGTCGCACCAGTGTCTATCCACCAGTCCAAGTCAGCCCCCACAGTTGCAACCTGTGCTATCATGGCAACTAGATTAGTAATCATAGAAACCTTATTAGGCTCACCTTGTTCTTTGGGCTTGGACTTGCATTCGAATTTGTAGTGGCCCTTCTTGCCACAATTGAAGCAAGTCACATGGGACTTGGACTTCTGCTGCTTGAAAGCAGGACCCTTCACTTTCAGATTCGTGAAGTCCTTCTTTTTGCGATGAGAAGTAGCCTGCTTCCCCTGGTACTCTCTGGTTTGGACCAGATTTGTCTTCGCCAGTTGTTTGGACAGAGTATCCATCTTCTGTTGAGAGCGCATCTCGTCCTCAACATGGATCTCTTGCAAGAAATCTTCCAAGCTAATTTCAATCTTCTTTCGATGCATCATTGCATAGAAGTTGCTCCACTCTGTAGGAAGTTTCGCGACGATCCCTCCAACGACAAACTTGTCGACGAGGGGCATGTTCTCGTCTTCTAGTTTCTGACGCAACTTCAGAAACTCCTTCACTTGGGGCAGCATCGCCTTCTCGTCTTCGAAGGCCCACTTGTGATATTTTTCTACCATGAAGATTTTGGACCGGTTCTCGTCATCTTCATAGAGCTTTCCCAAGGAGTCCCATATCTCTTTGGCAGATGTCTTCTTAGAGTAGGACTCTGCCAGAGAGTCTTTCATGGAATTGAGTATCAGTAGTTTGCATATAATGTTTTCTCTCTTCCACTTCGCTTGCTTGGTCGTAGCAGCGGCCACAGCCGCAGCAGATCCAGTGGTTGGAACGATCGGTTCTTCTTCCGACAGCACGTGATCAACATTCACGAGTTGAAGATTTAAAGTGACCTTTCGTCTCCATATCTGGAAGTGTTCGCCATCGAATTTCTCCAACTTGTTAAAGCCGGTATCGATGAGCGAAGCACGAGAATTATCCATCTCCTCAATAAAGCTTTGAGATTGTTAGTGCCGAGGCACAATTTTCGATGAAAAATTCTGAAACTGAAACAATTGTACACACAACGTTTCAAATGCAGCACTTTAAAGAAGATGTGCAACAGAGATCCTGGAGGATTCTGAATTACGAGGATCTAAAAAGATTCTACGTAATACACAAAAAATCTAAAGAGACTTTGTGTAAGTAACTATCGGCAGTAGAGCTTCTAAAAAGAAGTTACTGTAAAAGGCAACAGCAGCGATGACAGGCGAGAATGAGATGCTGGGGTGAATGAACCACCGTTGCTCAAAGCTTTATTCGCCCCACACGAGCACGAACAACTTTCAGGAACCAGCAAGTTCACGAGAACTTCTGGAACGCTCGTAAGTCAATATTTGAGACTTGAACGGGCTTCCTGGACTTAACAGACTCCCTCAACTCTCTTCTTGGTGCATCTTTCAAAAGAGGTCAAGGGGCTCTATTTATAGAGTGGAGTTGAGACTTCACCTCTTCTCCTATCCGATGTGGGACTAAAATACCAATACTCAAAAATAGAGTTTGATATTTTAGATCATCCCACAATCAGCATAGAAGTGTGCCAGTCCACGCCTACCCCCCGAACACTCCCGTGCATGCACGAGACAATCCTGGAGTCCGCGTCCGAGTCCGAGTCCGCACAACAAAAATCAACTTGCATCCTTGTTGGAGTTAATCCTTTTTCCTTCTAGAAAAATACTCCCACATGGCACAAACTTGTGCCCCACTACACCTCATGTGCACACCTCAACACAAGCAATGCATTATATTGAGATACTCACCATTTGGTGTAGCCGATGTGGGACTATTTTTTCTAGTCCAAAGGCAAAAATACCAACACTGGAAGTAGATAAATCCATATAAAAAAAGGTTTAATTGTACTTTGATACCCTCAACTATTTTCCTTTTTCAACTTACTACCTCAACTTTTTTTCTTTTCAAATTGATACCCTGAATTTTTTTTGGACAATAATGTCCCTGCATAAAATTCAAAACTACCCCCAAATCCTTCCCCTATCCCCGCTCTCCCCTTCGGCCCCAACCCCTCCCCCCCCCCCCGGCCCCGCCCCCCCTCTGGCCAGCCACCTCCCCTCCCTCCTCCGCCCCGCCCCCCCTCTAGCCAGCCACCTCCCCCCCCTCCTCCGCCCCGCCCGCAACAACCTACACCCCCTCTTTTCGTTGCTCCCCCTCAGCCCCCAGCAGCAGCCCCCCCGCTCCGGCCACCCACCCTCCTCCCGCCGCCCTCCTTTCCCGCCTCCACCGGAGAGGGAGGAGGGGAGGGGGGCATGGGGAGAGAGGGGGCATGGGGAGAGAGAAAGTGGGAGTCAGGAATAGTTTGGGGATATTTTAGATTTTAGGTATTAAGTTGAAAAACTAAAATAGTTGAGGGTATCGAGTTGTTGAGTAAAAAAGTTTAGGGTTAAGTTAAAAAATGAGAATAGTTGAGGGTATCAAAGTACAATTAAATTTAAAAAAAGCAAAAAAAAAAAAAAAAATTGTATAGAAAAAAATGTAATTTTTTTTTTTGGGGGGAGTGGGCTGGAGCCCACCCCACCCTACTACCTCTAGATCCGCCCCTGAGTGGATCGAACCATAAATATATGACATGCAGGGTGCTCTTTGTCATATATGAACTCATCTTATTTCTCCCCGAAATTATAATCAAAGCTTACTTGTTAATTATCGCTACGATTATATTATTAAATAAACCTTGAAGATAATTTTGATGTTACATCATTGGCAATTGTAACCTAACTGTTCTATTTGTTGGCATGCGCTTGTTTATCCAATATATATCTCTTCATAGTTGGCAGTTGGCACGCCACCTTGTTTAATTCTAAGACATTTCAACACAAAGCATTGACCAAGCATACGCAACAATAGAGGTCTGATTAATAAACCATCTGCTTTCGGAACTTCACTGCCAACATAAAATTTTCTTTTCCTGACTATTTCTTCGGTCTTGGCCAGAACTTCATTATAATGCATGCCTCTCCTCTCGTAAGAAATCAATCATAAAATTGACAATAACGTACAGCTAATATGTACTAATTTAATACGCAGTAAGTAGCTGTTTTGTGACGGGAGCAGCACACAAATCCACCGATCAGACGTCACGCAACGGAAATTGAGAAGCGTTTGACCAATAAATTCCAAAACAAATTACGTTAACTATCCCTATGTTTTATACTTATTACAGAAACTACCCCTACTTTGAAACTAATTACGCGGACCACCCCTATAGTTTCTATTTTATATAAAAATATAACACTAACTATCCCTATGTTTTATAAAATTTCTAAAGGAGAGGGGTGGTGAGTGTAATTAGTTTCAAATAGGGGTAGTCTCTGTAATACTCATAAAACATAGGGGGGGTTGGTGTATTTATTTCTAATAATAATAATAATAATAATGAGCCACACGACTAACCACAATGAGAGTCAAGACAGATCACACAATTATATGTAGTGACTTCGTCGTCTGAATAAATTATAGTCTTGATCCAAAAATTGATTACAATTATGAGTTGCACTATTTGTTACCAAGTTCAAATTCGCACAAATTTCAAGAAAAATACATAAGATTACACAATAAAATAACTCGACAACCCTGTGATGATGTTCCTGAACGGAGGAGACGACTTCTTGAATAGATATTCCTCTCCAACTATCTTGAAGAGCGAACCTACAAACAAAGTACGGACTTTCACATAAATTTTGTTGACTGTCTCCTCGTATCTCCTCTCCTCAAATCTCCTCAATGAGCACATCCAGTGGCACCCCCCTCAGCCTTCTTTACATAGGCTAAACTAAATAAATTCTAATTTAGGATTATAAAATTTTCAGTATACTGTCAGTATATTGCTGCTACTGTTTTGCCTGTGTTTCAATCTCGATTGCCACCGAAACTCCATCGCCTTTACCGCAACTCTCGTCGACACTTGACGGCACTCCGGACTTTTCCACACCTCAAACTGGAATTTCAACATAGCTATCAGCGGTTTGATTGCTTTGTGGGTTTAAGGCCTCGTTCGGTTCGCGGAATGGAAGGGAAAAAAAATCAATTCCTTGTCATTTCCTTTTTTTTGGAAAACTTTAATTTCTATTGATTTTTCTTTCCGATGTTTGGCAATGTCAAGGAATTTAGAAAGGAAAGTGAATACTTCAATGTGAGAAAGTAATTTCTTACTTGGATGGATAAAATCACTTTTCTCTCTAATTTTTCTTTCATTAGAAATCACTTTCCGAAACTTTCGCGAACCAAACGAGGCCAAAAAGTACATTTCAACAATTTGATAAATATTATGAGTGTGAAAGTGAACTTTTTCAGTGTAACAAACATTCATTTTTTTTCTTCTCCATTTGCTTTATATATTATTGAGGGTGTAAATTTCCCAAAGTTGGATGCATCCATGTGCCGTTAATATCTACCTACCGATCTGGACGATTCGTCCTACTTACCATTTAAAATGTTTGTTGGATTTTTTTTTAGGGAAAAGACTTTGATACTGACGATAAGTTTTAAGTTTATATGAAGCTTATTTTTCTTTCTTTCTTAGCGTCTGCTTGGATTGAGGGAAAAAAAAAATTAAACAAGGTTAACTGGGATTAAATGAGAAAGAGTTAAGCGAGGAAAAGTAGAATCAATACATAGAATCTTTATTGAATTGGAGGGAGAGTTAAGTGGGGGGTGTTTAATAACTCTTGGTTGGATTAGAGGTTTTGAGTGAGAGGGTGATTAATAAAAATATGATAGTTACCAAAATAACCTTATTACATATGTCGTAAAATTAAATTTGATTTAAATTTTAATTAAAACTTGTCAGAATATCTTCACAAATTAGGAAGCTACGGATTAACATGTTGAGAACAAAAAAAATGGAGGAAAAAATTATGCAAATGTTAAAAGCCACTCCCTCTTTACTAAGGGCAACTATCCTACTAAGGGCAACCATGACTTACTATTATTTTTATTAAGAGCAACCTAAATTGAACAAGTTTACTAAGGGCCAAACAAAAACCCTCTCCCTTCCCTCCCGTTCGTTCCCCCCAAAACTCCCCTCACCTCTCTCTCTCTCTCTCTCCGCTCGTCCCCCCCCCCCCCCCCCCCCCTTCGTACCCCTTCAGCCGACAGCCCCTCCTCCCCCGTTCGTACCCCTCCCCTCTCCCTCACATCCTTCTATCCGCTTATGTCAATCGAGGACTGCAGGCAAGCACTGCAGTCCTGTTTTTACTTTGGATTGCAGGCAAGTCCTGTAGTCACTGTAAGTTTTAAATTTTTTGGAGAAAAGCTTTTGTCAATCGAGTACTACAGACAAGCACTGCAGTCATGTCTTCACTTTGGACTGCAGACAAGTCCTGCAGTCACTGTAGGTTGGAAGTTTTAAAAAAATAGAGAAAAACTTCTGTCAATCGAGGATTGCAGGCAAGCACTGCAGTCATGTCTTCACTTTGGACTGCAGCCAAGCCCTGCAGTCACTGTTACATTCTAACTTGGTGGCCCTTAGTGTTTTCAAAATGGTAAATTTGTAATTTTTTTAAAGTTTCAAGTTGGTGGCCCTTAGTAAAAAGAGGGTGACCTTTAACATTTACCTAAATATGATATTTTATAAAACTGTAGAAAATAATGGTTGGATGATTTTATTGATGGACTACTTCACTACTTATAGGGAGTCTAGCTCCTCTACATACTACATATTCCGATGTGGGACTAAAAGTCCCTTATTGACTCTCAACACTCCCCCTCAAGATGGGCGATAGATATATTGATTATCCCCATCTTGTTACATAGCTTCGACAGACTTAATGAACTAAGACCCTTAGTCAGACAGTCTGCAACTTGTTCTTCTGAGCGGACATGGTCAATCTTCAGTATCCCTTGTTCCAGCTTCTCCTTGATGAAGAATCGATCAATCTCGATGTGCTTCGTTCTGTCGTGCTGAACTGGATTGTTAGCTATACTTATTGCAGCTTGACTATCGCTCAGAAGACGTAATGGTGCTCCCTTGTCTAGCTTCAACTCTATCAGCAACGCTTTCACCCACAGCAACTCTGACACTCCCAGAGCCAGTGCTCTGTATTCTGCTTCAGCTGTCGACCGTGCTACCACAGACTGTTTCTTGCTTCTCCATGAGACCAGATTTTCTCCTACAAAAACACAATATCCCGTGGTAGACCTTATGTCGTCTATGCAGCTCGTCCAGTCTGCATCACAGTATCCCTCAACTTCTATGCGTCCATTCTTCTTGAACCATAGTCCCTTTCCCGGCGTTCCTTTCAGATATCTCAAGATCTGAAATACTGCTTCCATATGACCCTTTCTTGGATCATGCATGTAGCGACTCACTACACTCACCACAAATGAGATATTAGGGCGAGTGTGTCCCAGATAAATCAATCTCCCTACAAGTCTTTGATATCTTTCACGATCAACGGGCTCTCCTGCTTCTGCTCCCAACTTGCACTTCTGGTCAATTGGAGTGACTGCTGCTTTGTATCCCAGCATCCCTGTCTCCTTCAGCAGATCTAGTGTGTATTTTCTCTGTGAGAGAACAATTTCTTGTTCGCCTTCACACACCTCGATACCTAGAAAGTACCTCATCGCTCCTAAATCCTTTACTTCAAACTCCTTCGCGAGTTTTGACTTCAGCTTAGTGATCTCAACTTCATCATCACCTGTGATCACTATATCATCCACATATACAGCAAGTATAGTGATGTG
Source organism: Iris pallida (assembly GCA_029216955.1). Classification (NCBI taxonomy): domain Eukaryota; kingdom Viridiplantae; phylum Streptophyta; class Magnoliopsida; order Asparagales; family Iridaceae; genus Iris; species Iris pallida. Next base: position 3,742,105 of record JANAVB010014400.1, read on the forward strand.
GCCTCTTGCATGCTGGAGAAAGACCGTATGATCTGCATTTGTTTGATGGTATACCATGCCTGTAACAGCCTTTCTGAATCTGTCAAACCAGGCTCGAGGAGATTGCTTTAGCCCGTATAGCGACTTCTTCAGTTTACACACCTTTCCTTGCGACGTCCCTCCGTTTGATTCCGTCGCGTAGCACCCTGGCGGGAGCTCCATGTATACTTCTTCTTGCAGGTCCCCATGAAGAAAGGCATTCTTCACATCCAGCTGGTACAGCTTCCACCCATAGTTCGCTGCAATGGAGACCAGAGTTCTCACGGTACTCATTTTTGCTACTGGGGCAAACGTCTCATCATAGTCTATGCCATATGACTGTGTGAATTCTTTTGCAACCAACCTCGCCTTGTATCGCTCGACCTTTCCTTCTGGCGTCTCTTTCACTGTGTACACCCATTTGCATCCCACAGCTTTCTTCCCTTTGGGTAATGGAACCAGCTCCCATGTCTTATTTTTCTCCAGTGCCCCAAGTTCTTTCATCATTGCAGCTTTCCACCTTGGATCTTTCTTTGCTTCCTGCCAACACTTGGGCAACGAAGTAGAGTCTAACGATGCAATGAAGGCTCGATAATTCGAAGAAATGTTAGAATAAGACAAGAAGTTGGCAATATCATGTTCGTAATCATCAAAACGAGCAGGAGCCTTACCCGCATTGATGCGAGAAGATCTCCTTAAGGGAGCAATAGGTGGTGGAGAGATCATACCATCCGAGTCGGAGAGATCCGCATCAGAATCCGAGTGATTCAGTGCGGGGGCAACATCTTCAGGAGTTGGAGCAGGAGTAGACGAGGGACTTGGTACAGTAGGCACAGGGCACGGCATAGGCACAGTACTGGACTTCTGTTATCTCCTTCTGTAGACTTGGAGCTCCTTTTCCCTTGTCTGTTGCTCCCCCTGCGTAACATATGTATCTTCTTCTTCATTCTCTGTATCTGAGTCACTGTGCTCTCCCCCTTTCTTCCAGTTTTCGACAACCGGACACGGAACCGATCCGACGACCACATTTGGGCTTCTTATCTCCCCCTCACATCTAACACCATCTGTGTTAGATGTGTCACCAAATGCTGAACCTTCATCCGAACCATAGTATGGTTCGAGTTCTCTGAATGTAACGTCCATGCTTACAAATATTTTCCGCTCGACTGGACTCCAACAGGCATAACCCTTCTGAGTCACCGTGTAACCGACAAAGACACATTTAACTGCCCTAGGATCCAATTTGCCAACGCCTGGCCTATTATCCTGGACAAAGCACACACATCCAAAAACTTTTGGTGGAACAGTGTATGTAGTTGCCCCAGTAAGCATCTCCAATGGTGTCTTCCAGTCCAATACTTGAGATGGCATTCTGTTGATGAGATAAGAGGCCGTCAATATAGCCTGCCCCTATAAGTGTTTCGGGACATTCATAGCCAGCATCAACGTCCGTGCGACTTCCAGCAGGTGTCTGTTCTTTCGTTTAGCCACACCATTTTGAGCCGGAGTATAAGCACATGAAGTTTGATGAAGTATTCCATGAGTGGAAAAATACTCAGCAACCCGCTTATTAGTATACTCCGTCCCATTGTCGGACCGGAAACACTTAAGCGCCATATTGTGTTTCCACCCGTCGATGAAAGTCCTGAAAGGCCTCAAGGACGTCACTTTTATTCTTCAGAAGGTAGACCCATGTCACGCGGTTATAACAGTCAATAAAGGTGACGAACCATCGAAAGCCGTTAATCCCGGTTGTAGGACAAGGGCCCCATACGTCCGAATGTATCATGTCAAAAGCAGCTGAACTCCTATTCCCCGGGCTAACATACGAGCTTCTGGTATGTTTTCCCAAAGCACAGGCATTACAAAATAACTTCTCTTTATTAGCCCTTTGATATAAGGACGGATTCATTCGACCAATAACTTGAAAAGAGAAATGACCGACATGCTGGTGGTGGAGTAGCAAGTCGGCTTCAATACTGCGACAGGAAGCTTCCGGTGGTGCGTCTGCTACCAAGGATGCCAATGCGTTGTCCAGTCCAGTCCTGTCTAAATACCACAGCCCCTTATGCCATGTGCCAGTCCCAAGTCGTCGTCCTGTCCCTTTCTCCTGAAAAGTTACCTGAGGAATGTCAAAGGAAACAGTACAGTTAAGATCAAGTATAATGGCACTAATGGATAGAAGATTGACAGAAAAAGACGGAGCATGAAGGACATTGGTTAGAGTGATGGAAGGGGTGCATGCGACAGTGCCTTTACCCATTACAGGGCTAGATGTACCATCAGCGGTCTGAATACTCTCCGGCAATGGTAGGTGAGTATAGTCCCGAAACGCACCACGGGACCTCGTGACATGGCGAGATGCCCCAGAGTCCATAATCCATCCTGGCTGATGGATAGATGCAAGAGCACGTGCAGAATCATCGGTGCTGGTTTGGGCAAAGCAAGTGATGTGATCTCCCGAGGTTGAACACGCCCCAGGACTGTCGGCCGAACCCAGCTTTGTGCCTCGCAACTTCTCAAGAAACTCCCGCTCAAGCGGGATTATTTCAGCCATTTGATTCTCTTCCCATTCCTCCGCCAGATTTGCTTTGTGTCCGCCCCTTCTACCAGCATATCCTCCTCTTCCACCACGTCGGCCTCCACGACCCCGTCCTCGATCATTAGACTGATTGCGCAAGGGTTTTGGACAAAATCGGATGTAATGTCCGGAGTCACCACAATTGTGGCAAACACCATCCATTGATGGAGGTTGATTGAAGGCAGCAAGGGCAGACTTGTCAACCGCGGCTTGCTCCCCCTGGTAGGATCCCTTGTTGGGCATCAATTTCAGTCGAGCTTCTTCCTGTGTCATAACAGCGATAGCTTCTTCCAAGGTCGGAAGAGTGGGTTGGGATAGGAGGATATTCCGTCTCTGCTCAAATACAGGGTGTAGTCCCTTGAGGAATTTCATCATACGCTGCCGGGAAATATAAGCCAGGAACGTCTGAAAGTACTTCGCGAATGCCGGTTCGACTTGTGCATCTTCCATCCCAAGAGGATCATAATGATCCAGATCAGACCAGTACTTCTTCAACAGGACCGCGTACTCAGAGATGGTACATTCGTCTTGGGCCACCCTATCGAGTTCATCTTGCAGTTGAAAGACTCGCATAGGGTTGCTGGAGCCGGAGTACATATCTTTTAGAGTTTGCCATATATCAGCAGCAGCCTCCATTGCCTCGACATTGCCCGACACCTGGTCGATTAAAGAGGCAGTCAACCACCCAGCCACGACGTTGTTGACAATCTCCCAAACAGCAAACTCCTTGGCGGAGTGATCGGCTGGTGCCTTGGCTTGGCCAGTGACATAGCCAACCAAGCTACGTTCCTTCAGTGTCCGTATCGCCTGCCGCGACCACTTCAAGTAGTTGGACGTTCCTTCCAACTTCGTCTCCAGCTTCTCCAATTTCTCCATTTTGTAAGGGGACGGATCCACATCAGTATGGATCACACGTGGGGTTACCTCGGTTAATCTTTTTGATAAGATCATCAACCAAGGCCTTAATCTCGTCGGCCGTCAGTTTGCCACTGATCGAATCCATGGCTTCTTCAACTATGAACCCGATTCGTCGTCTTCGTCGGCTTCTTGGACGTTGGAGTCGGCAACTTCTCCAACTTCGTCGTCTTCTTCATCTTCGTCGTCTTCTTCGACGTCACAGACTTTACGAACGCGCTACTAACTTGGCCAGCACCGGCGCGCGCATGTAAAGTGAACACGTCAGGACACCAGAGAAGACATGATCAGTCTCTGTATAGATCCCGATGTGAAGGAGGAATAACAAAATAAATATTTGTTAGTTCCAAACGGCACAATCTAGGAACAGAGTCGGTGCAAATAAAGCATTTGACATCTCGACTGTCTTCGAAATACGCCGTTTTTTTTGTCTCTTTTTTTTTAAATAAAAAAACTAGGGTTAGGGGTAGGGTGTGGATGGGGCTGCTAGGGCTAGGGTTAGGATTTCCATGTCAAGAAAGGGAGAGAAAGGAGGGCGGGGGGGCGGCATGAGAGGGGCTGCTGGCGGTGGGTGGGGGGGAGGGGGTGGGGGGTCGGCGGCTGCGGGAGAGGGGGGGCGGGGTGCTGCGGAAGAGGGGGGCGGGAGGTTGCTGGGGTTTCTGGAGGGACGGCAGGGGGTGGGGGGGTCGGCGGCTGCGGGAGAGGGGGGGCGGGGTACTGCGGGAGAGGGGGGGGCGGGGTACTGCGGGAGAGGGTCTGGAGCGTGTCGGCGACTTGGGGGGAGGAAAAAAATTTGTTTTTTGTGGAGAGAGAGAGAGAGAGAGAGAGAGAGAGAGAGAGAGAGAGAGAGAGAGAGAGAGTTATGGCTCTGATACCATGTAGAAAATAATGGTTGGATGATTTTATTAATGGACTACTTCACTACTTATAGGGAGTCTAGCTCCTCTACATACTACATATTCCGATGTGGGACTAAAAGTCCCTTATTGACTCTCAACAAAAACAAATAAGTGATATTTATGACTTTTTAAACAAAACCTCTCAATCACCCTCGTTAACCCTCCGATTTGGGGGATTAAAAAATGGACAAAAGATGGTGAAATAAACTATTACTTAACCCTCTATAACCTTTCTCCTAAACCCCCACCCTCAAACCAAATATAATTTTATTTTTTTCTCACTTAACTTTCTTTCAGTTAATCTCTTAAAGAGACTTGAAATTTCTTTAACCAAAGTAGGTTTTCACAGGACATAAAATGCACCTACTGGCAAATAATAATAATAATATAAAAAATTTATGCAGAAAGTACAAGAGAAAACTCCAAGATGAGAGCTTTAGAAGAGTGGGAAGTAGGTTGAACCTCCTTGTTTGTTCAACCAATCAAAAGAAAAGTTTTTTTTTTCTTGAATATGTTTTAGTTTTTGGTTTTAGTTACCAAATTACTTTGACCAATCACCATTTTTCATGTGCCAAATAACAAACATATCTTAATAAAAATAATAATGCATGTCATGCAATATATTTATAATTCTTGTACAATGACTAAAAAACTTTGCCTATACATTATCTCAGAGATTTTTGGATGTTTTTTTTTCTTTTGTTGACATTATAAGAGTTGAACAAAATCAATCTCTTTGTTCCTCTAAAACCAAATTATTCTATCTATACTAATATATATAACTCAAATATCATGGATACTACTATTTTTTTTTGATGTAGCACTTTTTACCTAAAATATAATTATTTAGAAATTAAAGAATTTATTTACATACCCAATATACTAATGGCAAAACACTTGATACCAAGTACTTATATGATTTTCAACAAAAGTTGGAATATCCCAAATAAATGTTAGGGTTTTGATGTAAATATTCTTATAGATGTTAGTAAATTAATTTGGGAGATCTTGGTAGAAATAATGTTTGGAGTTGATTATTGCTATAATTTTAGTTGATAATATAATTTTTATGGGAACTTTTATATAAACGTCATTATATTTGTTGAATCAAATAATAAGTAAACAAACAGGTTTAATGTGTGTAAAAAGTGCTCGATCTCATGTATCTAGATTATATTGTGTTTTGTATTCCCTTAAAGATGCTTGATTATTCTACGAGTAAGTCATAATTCAATTATGCACTTTGTTGCATGGACACGAGTACCGCACTCTTGCATGATTTTGGTTGTGTCATGAACTATTGGTGTATTTTTGTTGTGTCCGTGTCGTGTCTAATGTGTTCAAAACAGCACGGCACAAGCATGAAACTGATTGCTGGGATTGGTCATGTTCCCTAGATGATTCATAAGGTTCAATGAGCCTATTGGTTTTCTCACTCCAATTTTCTTTTATTTTCCAATTTTCTCCTAATATTATGCAGAGTATATTGTATGTTGTTCTGCTTATTATGTGTTTGATGTTTTATTGCAGTACAGAGGTGACTATATATTGTTTGTTTTATTTACATGTGTAGAAAATAATGGTTGAATAATTTTATTGATGGACTACTTCACTACTTATAGGGAGTCTAGCTCCTCTACATACTACATATTCCGATGTGGGACTAAAAGTCCCTTATTGATTCTCAACACTTCCCCTCAAGATGGGCGATAGATATTGATCATCCCCATCTTGTTACATAGCTTCAACAGACTTAATGAACTAAGACCCTTAGTCAGACAGTCTGCAACTTATTCTTCTGAGCGGACATGGTCAATCTTCAGTATCCCTTGTTCCAACTTCTCCTTGATGAAGAATCGATCAATCTCGATGTGCTTCGTTCTGTCGTGCTGAACTGGATTGTTAGCTATACTTATTGCAGCATGACTATCGCTCAGAAGACGCAATGGTGCTCCCTTATCCAGCTTCAACTCTGTCAGCAATGCTTTCACCCACAGCAACTCTGACACTCCCAGAGCCATTGCTCTGTATTCTGCTTCAGCTGTCGACCGTGCTACCACAGACTGTTTCTTGCTTCTCCATGAGACCAGATTTCCTCCTACAAAAACACAGTATCCCGTGGTAGACCTTCTGTCGTCTATGCAGCTCGCCCAGTCTGCATCACAGTATCCTTCAACTTCTATGCGTCCATTCTTCTTGAACCATAGCCCCTTTCCCGGCGTTCCTTTCAGATACCTCAAGATCTGAAATACTGCTTCCATATGACCCTTTCTTGGATCATGCATGTAGCGACTCACTACACTCACCGCAAATGAGATATCAGGGCGAGTGTGTCCCAGATAAATCAATCTTCCTACAAGTCGTTGATATCTTTCACGATCAACGGGCTCTCCTGCTTCTGCTCCCAACTTGCACTTCTGGTCAATTGGAGTGACCGCTGCTTTGCATCCCAGCATCCCTGTCTCCTTCAGCAGATCTAGTGTGTATTTTCTCTGTGAGAGAACAATTCCTTGTTCGCCTTCACACACCTCGATACCTAGAAAGTACCTCATCGCTCCTAAATCTTTTACTTCAAACTCCTTCGCGAGTTTTGACTTCAGTTTAGTGATCTCGACTTCATCATCACCTGTGATCACTATATCATCCACATATACAGCAAGTATAGTGATGTGGCCTCTTGCATGCTGAAGGAAGACCATATGATCTGCATTTGTTTGACGGTATCCCATGCCTGTAACAGCCTTTCTGAATCTGTCAAACCAGGCTCGAGGGGATTGCTTGAGCCCGTATAGTGACTTCTTCAGTTTACACACCTTTTCTTGCGACGTCCCTCCGTTTGATTCCGTCGCATAGCACCCAGGCGGGAGCTCCATGTATACTTCTTCTTGCAGGTCCCCATGAAGAAAGGCATTCTTCACATCTAACTGGTACAGCTTCCACCCATAGTTTGCTGCAATGGAGACCAGAGTTCTTACGGTGCTCATTTTTGCTACTGGGGCAAAAGTCTCATCATAGTCTATTCCATATGACTGTGTGAATCCTTTTGTAACCAACCTCGCCTTGTACCGCTCTACTTTTCCTTCTGGCGTCTCTTTCACTGTGTACACCCATTTGCATCCCACAGCTTTCTTCCCTTTGGGTAATGGAACCAGCTCCCATGTCTTATTTTTCTCCAGTGCTCTAAGTTCTTCCATCATTGCAGCTTTCCACCTTGGATCTTTCTTTGCTTCCTGTCAACACTTGGGCAACGAAGTAGAGTCTAACGATACAATGAAGGCTCGATAATTCGAAGAAATGTTAGAATAAGACAAGAAGTTGGCAATGTCATGTTCGTAATCATCAAAACGAGCAGGAGCCTTACCCGCATTGATGCGAGAAGATCTCCTTAAGGGAGCAATAGGTGGTGTAGAGATCGTACCATCTGAGTCGGAGAGATCCGCATCAGAATTCGAGTGATTCAGTGCGGGGGCAACATCTTCAGGAGTTGGAGCAGGAGTAGACGAGGGACTTGGTACAGTAGGCACAGGACATGGCATAGGCACAGTACTGGACTTCTGTTATCTTCTTTTGTAGACTTGGAGCTCCTTTTCCCTTGTCTGCTGCTCCCCCTGCGTAACATATGGATATTCTTCTTCATTTTCTGTATCTGAGTCACTGTGCTCTCCCCCTTTCGTCCAGTTTTCTACAACCGGACACGGAACCGATCCGACGACCACATTTGGGCGTATTATCTCCCCCTCACATCGAACACCATCTGTGTTAGGTGTGTCACCAAATGCGGAACATTCATCCGAACCATAGTATGGTTCGAGTTCTCTGAAAGTAACGTCCATGCTGACAAACATCTTCCGCTCGACTGGACTCCAACAGGCATAACCCTTCTGAGTCGCCGTTTAACTGACAAAGACACATTTAACTGCCCGAGGATCCAGTTTGCCAACGCCTGGCCGATTATCCTGGACAAAGCATACACATCCAAAAACTTTTGGTGGAACAGTGTATGTATTAGCTCCAGTAAGCATCTCCAATGGTGTCTTCCAGTCCAATACCTGAGATGGCATTCTGTTGATGAGATAAGAGGCCGTCAATATAGCCTGTCCCCATAAGTGCTTCGGGACATTCATAGCCAGCATCATCGTCCGTGCAACTTCCAGCAAGTGTATGTTCTTTCGTTCCGTCACACCATTTTGAGCCGGAGTATAAGCACATGAAGTTTGATGAAGTATTCCATGAGTTGAAAAATACTCAGCAACCCGCTTATTCGTATACTCCGTCCCATTGTCGGACCGGAAACACTTAATTTTAGCGCCATATTGTGTTTCCACTCGTCGATGAAAGTCCTGAAAGGCCTCAAGGACGTCACTTTTATTCTTCAGAAGGTAGACCCATGTCACACGGGTATAACAATCAATAAAGGTGACGAACCATCGAAAGCCGTTAATCCCGGTTGTTGGACAAGGGCCCCATACGTCTGAATGGATCATGTCAAAAGCAGCTGAACTCCTATTCCCTGTGCTCACATACGAGCTTTTGGTATGTTTTTCCAGCACAAGCATTACAAAATAACTTCTCTTTATTAGCCCTTTGATATAAGGACGGATACATTCGACCAATAATCGAAAAAGAGGAATGACCGACACGCTGGTGGTGGAGTAGCAAGTCGGCTTCAACACTGCGACAGGAAGCTTCTGGTGGTGCGTCTGCTACCAAGGATGCCAATGCTTTGTCCAGTCCAGTCCTGTCTAAATACCACAGCCCCTTATGCCATGTGCCAGTCCCAAGTCGTCGTCCTGTCCCTTTCTCCTGAAAAGTCACTTGAGGAATGTCAAAAGAAACAGTACAGTTAAGATCAAGAATAATGGCACTAATGGATAGAAGATTGACAGGAAAAGATGGAGCATGAAGGACATTGGTTAGAGTGATGGAAGGGGTACATGCGACAGTGCCTTTACCCATTACAGGGTTGGATGTACCATCAGCGGTCTGAATACTCTCCGGCAATGGTAGGGGAGTATATTCCCGAAACGCACCACGGGACCCCGTGACATGGCGAGATGCCCCAGAGTCCATAATCCATCCTGGCTGATGGATAGATGCAAGAGCACGTGCAGAATCATTGGTGCTGGTTTGGGCAAAGCAAGTGAAGTGATCTCCCGAGGTTGAAGACGCCCCAGGACTGTCGGCCGAACCCAGCTTCGTGCCACGCAACTTCTCAAGGAACTCCCGCTCAAGCGGAGTTATTTCAGCCAGGTGATGCTCTCCCCCTTCTTCCGCCAGATTTGCTTTGTGGCCGCCCCTTCGACCAGCATATCCTCCTCTACCACCACGTCGGCCTCCACGACCCCGTCCTCGATCAGTAGACTGATTGCGCAAGGGTTTTGGACAAAATCGGATGTAATGTCCGGAGTCACCACAATTGTGACAAACATCACCCATAGAAGAAGGTTGATTGAAGGCAGCAAGGGCAGACTTTTCAACCGCGGCTGGCTCCCCCTTGGAGGAGCCCTTGTTGGGCATCAACTTCAGTCGAGCTTCTTCCTGTGTCATGACAGCTATAGCTTCTTCCAAGGTCGGGAGCGTGGGTTGGGAAAGGAGGATATTCCGTCGCTGCTCAAATACAGGGTATAGTCTCTTCAGGAATTTCATCATACGCTGTCGGAAAATATAAGCCAGGAACGTCTGAAAGTACTTTGCGAAGGCTGGTTCGACTTGTGCATCTTCCATCCCAAGAGGATCATAATGATCCAGATCAGACCAATATTTCTTCAACAGGGCCGCGTACTCAGAGATGGTACGGTCGTCTTGGGCCACCCTATCGAGTTCATCTTGCAGTTGAAAGACTCGCATAGGGTTGCCGGAGCCAGAGTACATATCTTTGAGAGTCTGCCATATATCAGCAGCAGCCTCCATAGCCTCGACATTACCCGACACCTGGTCGGTTAAAGAGGCAGTCAACCACCCAGCCACGACGTTGTTGACAATCTCCCACACAGCAAACTCCTTGGTGGAGTGATCGGCTGGCGCCTTGGCTTGGCCAGTGACATAGCCAACCAAGCCACGTCCCTTCAGTGTCCGCATCGCCTGCCGCGACCACTTCAAGTAGTTGGAAGTTCCTTCCAACTTCGTCTCTAGTTTCTCCAGCTTCCTCATTTTGTAAGGCGACGGATCCACATCGGTATGGATCACACGTGGGATTACCTCGGTTAATCTCTTGGATAAGATATCATCAACCAAGGCCTTCATCTCATCGGCCGTCAGTTTGCCACTTATCGAATCCATGGCGTCTTCAATTGTGAACTCAATTCGTCGTCTTCTTCGTCGTCGTCGGAGTCTGCAACTGACCCAACGTCGTCGTCTTCGTCGGCTTCGTCGTCGACGTCGTCTTCTTCAACGCCAGAGACTTTACTAATGCGCTACTAACTTGGCCAGCACCGGCGCACGCATGTAAAGTGAACACGTCAGGACACCAGAGAAGACATGATCAGTCTCTGCAAAGATCCCGATGTGAAGAAGGAATAACAAATAAAGCATTTGTTAGTTCCAAACGGCGTAAGCACGGAACAGAGTTGGTGCAAATAAAGATTTGACAGCCGTCTCTATTCGAAATACGCCATTTTTTTTGTTTTAAAAGCTAGGGTCAGGGTTTGATGGGGCTGCTAGGTCTAGAGTTAGGGTTTCCATGGCAAAAATCTAGGGTTAGGGTTAGGGTTTGATGGGGCGGGGGGGGGGGGGGGTCGGGGGGGGGGGGGGTGGGGGTTCTGGTCGGGGGGGGGGGTCGGTTGGGGGGGGTCGGGAGGGGGGGTGCTGCTGTGGTCGGGCGGCGGGGGGCAGAGGTTCTGGTCGGGGGGGGGGGTCGGGTGGGGGGGTCGGGAGGGGGGGGTGTGCTGCTGTGGTCGGGCGGCGGGGGGGGGGGGATCGGCTAGGTTGGAGCGGCCAGGGGGGGTGCTGCTGTGGGCGGCGGGTGGGGGGGGGGGGGTGGTCGGCAGGAGTGGTGGAGGCGGCGGGTTGCTGCTGTGGGCGGGTGGGGGGGGGGGGGGGGGGTCGGGAGAGGCGGGGCGGGGGTCGGCTAGGGGAGAGGGGTGGGGGTCGGCTAGAGAGAGAGAGAATTTTTTTTTTTGTGTGGAGAGAGAGAGAGAGAGAGTTATGGCTCTGATACCATGTAGAAAATAATGGTTGAATAATTTTATTGATGGACTACTTCACTACTTATAGGGAGTCTAGCTCCTCTACATACTACATATTCCGATGTGGGACTAAAAGTCCCTTATTGATTCTCAACAACATGTTTGTTTACATTCACACAATGGTTTGAAGTTCCTTTGATGTTCTTCTTTTTTCTGAACTACCAAAGTTTTATTAGTCGTTTCCTGATATTCAGAGTAATTTATAAGCTACTTTTGCCCTTTTTTTTGTTTGTTATCAGTGTAAGCTGTAGCGTGGTTTGTTTGTAGAGGGTCCAAGACTGGCCCGGAAAGTTGGATTGTCGTAACTGGAGCTAATTTTTGTTGTCTTTCACACATTGAAAAGATAAAGGTTTAAGTTGGATTTGTATTAGGCCGGTCCTAGGAGAACCAAAAGGTCTTTGGGAGTTATCATATGGAAGCGGTTGTCCGAGCCATAAGTCTTATCAGACTTAAACTTGCCCGTGGACCAGCCCTGAGAGGGTCACATGTATGCTTGGTTGGTTTTCTGGAAGGTGTGTTAAGGGACTCTGTGTTACATAAAGATTAAATTATCATATAATTTTTTTTAACTATATATTTTTTTTTCATATAGTTCTTTGAGAAACTTGAATAGCAATTTTGACTTCATGTATCAACATGTCTAACGAAAAAAAAAAAAAAAGAAAAATGTTGCACATGCAACGCATGTACCCGGCCTCCCCAAAAAAGTTTTCGATACATTCTGTCAGTCGGACTGGCTGACGATCTGGCAAAATTTAGACATTTTGGATGAATAAATTATATTGTTGCAAATGTTGAACCAAGGACCTAATCTAATCCTTTAAACAAGGAACAAAGGCCATCCTCAAAGGAAGATCATCTCACCTTGGTCGGATCAAGTGCTCACTATAATAAAATTCTAACGGACGCCTACTCTAAATTTCGTCAGTCCGACTGGCAAAATATACTAAGGCTACTAAGTTTTCTAAATTTCTTTCTTCTCCGTCTATTTCGCTAAAGGTTCTTCCTCCCTACAAAATTTTCTCAAAGTTAAAAGGATTTTCGAAGATGTTAAAAGGAAAATGTTATCAATATTGAGACTTCCCATTAGGATAAAACTCTACCAAACTTTTTTAATTCAATCAAACTTAACCACTTCGGCATTGCATTCAAACTTAATTACAAGCTAGATATAGCTTGATCATCAAGTGAGCGTACGGTTTAAAGTTCGGAAATATATATATGGGAATTTTCCAAAGTAGGCCTCACATAATTAGCCCACGCAGAAATGTTTTATTCGTGTAAACATTATCATTCCAGATGGAAACGTTGCATTATTATTGTGTAGCTAATGCAACTTTAATTTGGCTCAACTATTTCGAAGACGACGACTACGTCTACGACCACGACGGATCGGCCATTTTTATTGACCAAACGTTCATGCAAATTGCACGAACTTAATTAACTACAAGTACAAGTAACACGCGCGCGAAGTCAAACCAAGAAGACAATGCGTGGTGGTGATGGTGAGGGAGAGAGAGCGATGGATTTTTTGTTTGGTTGTTGCAAGCGTGTGGTTGAGGTCCCTATCAAAGTGTGAAGATGTGGAATTTCATATGTTCACTTGGACTGTGATGTAACTTTTGCCTTCTGATAATTATTCCTACCAGCCCCTTCCTTTCAAGGAGGGGGGAAATAAAATGTCCACTTCTAACTCAAGATGTGAGGTGGGCAGTCTATTGTTGATGTTGTATGAATTTGTAAAAAACCAACTTTTAATGACTTTTATTGTATTGATGTTAATTCATATTAACTATTACCTTTTATTATCCATTTTATTGGTTGTTTAATCCTAATAAATTATATTAATTCTATAGGTTAAGGGTTGTCCATTATTATCCACTTTATTGGTTGTTTAATCCTAATAAATTATATTAATTCTATAGGTTAAGGGTTGTCTATATAATGCATACTTTGTCTTGTTGAAGAGACATCTTTGAAAGTAACAACCACATGATTTTCCTCCTTCTCTTCCTCCAAAAATTACTACCATATGATTTATACTTTTCTATTTCAATCTCTCCTACTCTGGGCAAGAGCTAAGTTCAGGTCGTTCTTCCGAAACCGTGTGCGGTGACGGAAAGCCGGTAGTAAGGGGATTTTACCACTAGGAGGATTCGAGATGATGTCTGCACATAGACCTCGAAAATCTCTTAGGGCAGTGCTTCGTGCATGACTTCCCCGTAGACCGGTATTTCTAACCTTTTTTTTTTTTTATTATTTTGTTATTCCATTTTTCATGATGATAAAAAAAAAATATTCTAACAATCTAAGAGATTCTTCATTTTTTTTAATGATCTATTTGACGAGGAAAAAAAAAGATACATGGCTTTACATATTGTTTTAATAGAAAATTGATACTCTCTGTCAAAAGAATCAATTTACATGTCTGTCATGTTAAGAATTAAAATATTCTTTACTACATGTAATTTATTTACTATCTTTTATATTTGATGACATCATTATTCAGTTTGATATTTGATAACATCATTATTCGGGAACATTAGAATTATGTGTTTGAATAATAGTGCAAACAACTGTTTGGATTCTCTATTTTCTATTGTATACATCACTGACTTTCAGGTAATTTACGAATTTTTTCTTCTATTAGCTTGAATATGATACTATAGCAAATTTATATTTGTATTCAATTCACTTGGCTATGCCACCTTGACAGGTTAATGCCATTGCAATTTCATGAGTCTAGGTATTGTTTATGCAAACCAAGATGTTCTTAATGAATTGGAAAGCAATTCCACGATTTGAGATGTCAACCAGTTTAATCATATAACCTACCAATTGTTGTAGGGAATAACACACATTTTTTCTGTCTCCGTGCACTTGAAATGTTTTGCTAAGCAAATACATGACTGAAAGCAAATGAGGAATTCTAATTTCTAGTAACTCCATCCAACAAAACACAAGAATAATGTGTAGACTATTTTTCGAGTACTTGCATTCATGGAAAACTTACTTATATTGCTACAGCCGGTCAAGACAGCTGAAGGTCATTGAAATGCTTCCGATATTATTTTTTATTTGTTCTCTTCTTTATAATAATTGATTTTTTTTTCGGGTCTGGAATATGTTAAATTATAATTATGCATGTTTGCTGAATATAGTACTTGAAAGCTTAATACTTTTTTAAAATGAAAGAATCCAAAACCTTGTAGCTATTGGTATAGAGTTAATTTGTTTTTGTTGCTTGCCAGCAACCTAGAATCAATGGACAAGTTATACATGAACTATCTATTTCATATTAACACTTGGATCTCCAATATATAGAAACAAGTATTAAGATTTGGCTAGTGAATAGTACCATGCAATTTTTTTTGAACTATATGCATGTGTAGCACACTATTACCCATACAAGTGACAGAAGATCTTGCATATCATTATACCTGGTATTATTATGGGTATAAAGGCCAAATTAAGTCCTAGTTTTGCTAGGCTAGACTTTGCCAACAACAACACTAATGGCTTGAACCAAACTGTGCTTGGAGGCAAAGGAAGCCTTTATCATGGATGCTTCTTATTGGTGATTCAAACCAAGTTTTATTTGGTATCTCTCTCATTTACATCTTCGATCTTTGACCTTAACCTAAGAGTCTCATGTCAATAACCGTATACATTTATGGTGTTTTTTACAGTTTATTTTGTCAACTTCTAAATGTTAGGATTCTCTCCAGTTTAATGTCAAATTTTTCCCCGTAGTGTAACGAGGACCATGAGTATATGTACAAAATTTTTTCTTCTTTCATATGATGCCATTACCAAATGACTTGAACTTATCGTTTGTCGTAGTACTTGTAAGCATATCCTTATATGGTGTGGATGCATTGTTTTTATATCCTTACATGAATATTGCTCAAAGTGGTGTCGAAATCTTGCAACAAGGAACTTGACCACCATATGTTACTATTGCTCATAGCCTATTAGTTTTTTTTCCCCCCCCCCAATATTATTGATAAATAAAGTTAATATATAATTGCTCACTTGCTCTTTATAATTTTTTCTTTTATTAAAGATGGTCGGATGAGAAAAAACACTTTATTATTTATTTATTATTACCTATTATTATTTTATCTTTATATGAATACTTATTACATCAGATAAACTCATGTTATTATATATCTTGTTTAATGTAAGAATAAAGTGATACATGTTGTTCTAACAGAACATGATTGTTCTAACCTCTGAACTTTTTTTTCATTTATCATTTTGTTTTATTAGAAGCCTGATATAATTTTAATTGAACTATTTTCAATATATACATATACATAATTCATAGGGAGCATTAATCCTAAAATTAGTAGATTGGTTTGATGAGCTCCAACATTTTTGGTGGTGCGTGATCCTGGAGATGTGGTAATTATAATACATTTTTGACTGTATAGTTACACTTCATATATATAGGGAATTTTTACCCTAATGTGAATTTTATGATTTTCTAGTTTTTCAATATTTATTTGTCACGCCCCAGAACCAGAATACTGGAGAGCGGGGGAATGACTCAGCCAGCTACGTATTACGGGTAGATGAATACCGTATAATACGATCAATGCTGTCGAACCAGACGAGGGGGTGCATACTACATAAAAGTCTTACTATGGTTATTACACATCTATTGTCTCAATCATTCAAATAAGAAACAGAAATAGAGAACATGTAAGATAAAGCAGTAAGGCGTCCCAAACGCTCAATCAAAATGTTCTTGAGATCTGGCTTTACAAAACATAGCCAGATGATATAGCAAGTATACACAATTGTTATCAGCTGCAGTCTGACTTAATTATAATTATGCAAAAGTAAGTACAAGACAATCCGACTAACATGTCGGTGCCAAACGGCAAGGTATAAAGTAGATAACAAAACGAGTGGTGAAGTTAAGGAACCCACTCGAGTCCTCCTGCGATCATTCCTCTAGTATTGACCATCCTGGAGGTGGAAGTACGCTGAGTCCTCGGGAACTGGCTCTAAATCTGGCCATGCAAAACCAGAGAGGTTAGACCTCTAATAGCAAGTACCACAAGGGAGCACCACATGAGAACTAAAACCAGTAAGTAAGAGAATATAATAATAGATCTCTGCTTGCTACTAGAACTCACATCACATCAAGACACTTCGAACCAACCTCCCAACCAAACAAGGACAGAAGTTGGCCCGTCATGTCCTGACATTCTGATCATCCCAGTTAGGTAACAGAGTACAGTGCACAAACAAATCATCTTGAACGGCCAATCAACTCCTACGGCTTGCTATTATGAGTCCCAAGTTATCCTGGAATAATGCAATTAGGGATTCCTCAGTTCTTACTATGTGCAAGCAAGGCTAGTCTATCCAGTCAATCAATTGGCCCATGCATGAATTAGATGAGTCCTAGCAGGACGTCCGCCAATATACAATATACAATAATAATAAAAGCAGATACTGTTCCCTGCCCGTGTGGCAGATTTACAGTATCTGTGGGAACCAGCCGGCCCGTCGGGTACTACTCGTCCCAAGGGGGCTGCCATGTAAGAATTCGGGAATCCATTCTCTCCATGCAATCATTATTTTATTTAACTTAATAGTCCCTACGTTGAGTGAAATCCCATGCCGTGGATCATGGTCATTCAAATGAGTACTTTCGTACGGGGTATGGTATGCATAACCCTACAACGATACCAGTGCGGTCAGGTTGTAGGTCTTACATAGCGTAATGCAACAATCAAATCTAACCACGGTAATCATGCCTTGACCATAAAGTGCACATGCTTCTTTTGTAGAAAAATAACTAAATAAATAAATAAATAAATAGATTGAAGCCTGCATGTGCATGTATGTCAATATTCGGAATTGGCTAATCGAGTACAATAGTTCATTACATGAACGTGTCTCATTCATTTCATTCAATAAGACGACTAGCCAGTCTCTTAGTTCCAATTAGGAACGCATGATCAATTTAGTCAAGATAACCATTATTATCAATGGTGACAAGGCATGAAAGTCAATTAGCATTAAACGGAGGTCGAGTCTATAACTCTCATGGTCAAGTCCCAGTCATACTGGGTATCCTAAAAATCAATCGGAACACAAGACATATTCCACATAACAATTGATATTAACAATATTATCATATCATGATTTTATCGAGTTTATGCAAAAAGGCGTAAGGATATAAAATGGACGTTAAACCTCTAATAAGATATCAATATACAGGGCTATAGAAGATCCAGGGTAAGTAGGCTACGCTCATGTCAGGCTACGCTCAAGTGAGCATATGCAAGTCATACGCTCCCCAAAGGCAGCGTATGGACTCCGTACGACTCCTGACCATCCAAGTCAGCGTATGCAAGTCATACGCTCCCAAAAGGTAGCATATGAACTCCATACGACTCCTGACCATCCAAGTCAGCGTATGCAAGTCATACGCTCCCAAAAGGTAGCGTATGAACTCCATACGACTCCTGACCATCCAAGTCAGCGTATGCAAGTCATACGCTCCCAAAAGGTAGCGTATGAACTCCATATGACTCCTGACCATCCAAGTCAGCGTATGCAAGTCATACGCTCCCAAAAGGTAGCGTATGAACTCCATACGACACACGCTTCCAAAAGGTAGCGTATGCAAGACACAAGCTACCTAAAAAGACAGCGTATGGACTCCATACTGTGCTGCGCTAAAGAGCGCGCTCAGCTCAGTGACGTAAGCTAAAAAGCTAGCGTACACTGCTCAATGTCTTCTCCAAATAGCAAGAACTCCATGGTTGCATCCCAAAGCTTCAAAAGTCCATAACTTGGTCAAAATAAGTCCGAATCCAACTTTCCAAAGGTCAAAATTGGGTAGGATAAACTTCTCTACAACATGGAACCATCAGAACTTAAAAACAAAGAAGTTTGATAGATCAAAACCACCAAACTCCGAAAGTAACTCATTTCTAGATCTACAAAAATTAAGACTTCGAAATGAAAAATGCCAAGTTCTAAACTTTCTTAGAATCACGAGAGGAAGATAAATGAACCATAAAAACATGGGTTCTCATATGGAGCAAGTTGTACTTGCCTACGGTTTGGTAGGTAGAGAAAGTAATGAAGAAGAAGGAGAGGAGTAATGGTGAAGAAGTAAAGTAAATGAGGAGAGAGAAAGAGAGGGTGGCTTTAAATAAAAGGTGGTGGTAGGTAGGAGTTGGGCCGGGTCCAATGGGTTCAATGGGTCGGGTTGTAGGGGATCCAACAAAAGCCAACCCGAACTCAAAGCCTAGCTAAAGCAGAAATACAGCAGGAATTAAAGTGCAGAAATAAAATTGCAGAAATATAATTACAGGAAATAAATTAACATGAAAATTTAAAGAGCAGATTAATTGATTAACATGAAATTAAAGGAATTTAAATACAGGATAATACATGATAAATATTAAATAAATACTCATGAGTTGTACATGTATAAAAATACGCATTCTGGGAACAGGGAGTGACATCTCTACCCTCCTTAGAAAAATTCCGTCCTCGAAATTTCAAATCCAAGCAGGATAGAAACATCAGGGCTAAGCTAATCTAAGTACAAGCAATTCAATCAAGCAATCATTTTACAATGTCCATAGCAAGTAACATATATGTAAATCCATCAATTTACGATATCAAGCAATTCTACCCATAAGGTAATAAGCATGAGGAATCAAGACAATCAGGTACACAGAAAAAGATATACCTTGTGAGTCAAACAAGTGCGGATACCGTGATCGGATATCATCCTCACGTTCCCACGTTGACTCTCCCAAAGAGTGATGACCCCAAGCAACCCGGACAAGGTTAATTGTTCGGTTCTTGAGTATCTTCTCTCTTCGGTCCAAGATGGACACAGGCTGTTCCTCGTAAGACAGGTTGGTACCAACAACCAGTTCTGAATGATCGATGATATGGCTTGGGTCCGATACATACCTTCGCAATTGAGATACATGAAACACGACATGCACCTCTCGTAACGAAGGTGGAAGGGACAAACGATAAGCAACATCGCCTACCCTATCAAGAATAACAAATGGGCCTACGTATCGTGGGCTCAACTTCCCACGAACACCAAATCTAATGACCCCACGGGTAGGTGAGATCCGCAAGAACACGTGATCCCCAACAGAAAACTCTAGCGGCCTACGATGCTGGTCCGCCCAATGACGATGTCGATCCTGCGCAACTCGAAGTCGCTCTCTAATTCCCTTAACCACTTCAACCGTCTGAACAATCATTTCTAGGCCTAACATTTTCCTCTCTCCGATATCATCCCATGCAAGCGGTGACCTGCACTTCTTACCATATAGTGCTTCGAATGGCGCCATCTGGATACTAGCTTGATAACTGTTTTTGTATTAGAACTCGACCAAGTGTAGGTGACTCTCCCAAGACCCTCCAAAATCTAGAGTACAAGCTCGCAACATGTCTTCTAAAGTCTGAATCGTCCTTTCTGATTGCCCATCCGTCTGCGGATGGTAAGCCGTGCTAAATCTTAACTTGGTACCCAGACTATGATGTAAGCTCTTCCAGAAATGCGATGTAAAGCGGGTATCCCGATCCGACACAATACTGACAGGAACTCCATGCTGCCTGACTATCTGTTGCATATACAACTCTGCCAACTTTTCTGTAGATTGCCCTACTCTGAAAGGAAGAAAGTGTGCTATCTTTGTTAGCCGGTCCACTATCACCCAAATAGCATCTTTACCACTTGGTGATATCGGTAAACCGGTCACAAAGTCCATTGTAATATGCTCCCATTTCCATTCCGGGATAGGAAGCGGTTGTAATAACCCAGCTGGCCTCTGCTGTTCCGCCTTTACTTGCTGACATATCAAGCAACGGGAAACAAACCTAGCTATCTCCCTCTTCATCCCGTTCCACCAGAAGTGCTGCTTGATATCTTGGTACATCTTGGTCCCTCCAGGATGTATAGAATACTGGAAACTGTGAGCTTCTGTCATAACTTCCTGCCTGATATCTCCACTAGGTACACATAGACGCGATCCAAACCTAAGTGTACCATCTTCGTGAATTCTTATCTCATTCCTGAGCCCTAACTCACATTCTGCCCTAAGCTTCTGAATCCTTGGGTCTTGTGCCTGAGCTGCCTTGATCCTGCCTACCAAGTCGGATTGAACTTGTAGACTAGTTAGAACTCCTACATCACTAGAAAGTATAACTTTGATGCCCATCTCCTAAAGGTCTTCTAAGATATGCCTCTGTGTTGTCAACATAAATGCGTCGCCTCTTCTGCTAAGAGCGTCTGCTACTACATTCGCCTTGCCTGGATGATACTGAAGCTCCACGTCATAATCCTTGATCAACTCCAGCCACCTTCTCTGCCTCATGTTCAGTTCTTTCTGAGTAAAGATGTACTTCAGACTTTTGTGGTCTGTGTACATTTCCACTCGGTCACCATATAAGTAATGTCTCCATAGCTTCAGAGCAAACACTACTGCTGCTAACTCCAAATCATGAGTTGGGTAATTCTTTTCGTGGTCCCGAAGCTGCCTAGATGCATACGCTATCACCTTCCCATGCTGCATAAGGACACATCCAAGTCCTTTACCTGACGCATCATAATATACAGTAAAACCTCCGGGTCCAACTGACAATGTAAGAATAGGCGCTGATATCAACTTCTGCTTCAGATTCTCAAATGATGCCTGGCATTCTGCCGACCAGACGAATGGTACATCCTTCCGTGTCAAGCGGGTCATGGGTGCTGAAAGTCTTGCAAAATCTGACACAAATCTTCTGTAATATCCTGCCAATCCTAAGAAACTCCGTACATCAGCTACGGTCTTGGGTACTGGCCAACTCTCTACTGCTTCTACCTTCTTGGGATCCACTGCTACTCCAGCTCCTGATACGATATGACCCAAAAATGAAATGTGATCCGTCCAGAACTCACACTTGCTGAGCTTGGCATACAACTGGTTCTCTCTCAAAACCTGCAACACTTTCCTGAGGTGGTCTTCAAGCTCCTCTTCACTAGCAGAGTACACAAGAATGTCGTCGAGAAATACTACGACAAACTAATCTAAGTAAGGCATAAAGATACGGTTCATCAAATCCATGAATATAGCTGGAGCATTGGTCAAACCAAACGGCATTACCAAGAATTTATAATGTCCGTACTTCGACCTGAATGCTGTCTTGGGAATATCTTCCTTCCGAACCCTCACCTGATGGTACCCTGAACGAAGATCTATCTTGGAGAAGACTCTGGCCCTGCTCAATTGATCAAATAAGTCGTCGATCCTGGGTAGTGGGTACTTGTTCTTTACTGTTGCCGCGTTAAGCTTCCTGTAGTCGATGCACAATCTGGATGACCCATCCTTCTTCTCCACAAGTACCACTGGTGCTGCCCATGGTGATATGCTAGCTTGGATGAACTTCTTCTCCTTCAATTCCTCTATGTGCTGATATACCTTGGCCTGCTCCGAATCCGCCATTCTGTAAACTCGATCTGATATCGGTTTAGTTCCAGGTGCCAATTCTATGCTGAACTCAATATCTCTAACCGGTGGTAGACCTGAAAGTTCTTCGGAAAATACGTCTAGGAATTCTTCAACTACCTTCGGGATCTGAACTTCTTCCATTGCCGCCACTACTCCCTGCTCCTGCTGAGTCGCCTCTGACCTGACTAAGGTGAACCTGTTCATGCCTGGAATATCAAAAGATACACTTCCACTACGATAATCTATTATCGCATGACTGTCTTTCAGCCAGTCCATGCCTAAGATAACGTCGAAATTTCCAACAGGAAATTCTATCAACTGGACGGGTAAGGAATGCCCGCAAACTACAATACTATACGCTAGAATAACTCTATTAACTCCTACGAGCCCATTACCAGTGAGTATATTCAACCTCCCTGGCAATGTCTCGAACTTCATTCCTAGCCGTGTCGTAAATTGTGCAGATATAAATGAATGGGATGCTCCCGAATCAAACAAAGCTACTGCGGGATATGAGGCAACGAGAATGTTACCTGCCACAACATCTCCCGATGCCAATGCCTCTTCCAAGGACAGTGTGAATGCCTGCCCTCGACCTCCTTGCTGGTTCCCATGCTGTGGCCTAGCCTGGTGCTGCTGCTGGCCCCTGCCTTGATGATGCTGGGGTGGTCTATGCTGGTGTTGCTGCATCGGCGGCCCCTGCTGCCGAAACATCTGAGCCTGTGGTACTAACGGACGCTGCGCCAACGGCCTCACTGCCAATGCTGGTCCTCGATACTGGCCTGCCCCTGGTGCTGGCAGAGCAGGAAACTGTTGCCCTGGTCCTCCTGACCTCGAATTCATGGGACATGTGGTAACCCGATGATCTGGATTTCCACATAGCAGACACAGTCCATTCAATGTCCGACACACATCTCTAGTGTGTCCCATCTTCCCACAATAAGTGCAGCCCGTCGGGGGTTGCTGGTTCTTCCTCTGATGCTGTTGCTGCTGCCTGGGTGGTGGTGCTGGTCCTCGCATTGCCACATCGTGAATGCGAATGCCAAGGGATGGTGCTGTTGTTCGGGACGCTGCTCCCCTTCCTCCTTCAATCTGACTGTGGGATCTCTTCTGACCCCCAGTCCTCACTGTGATCCTCGGAATGGTGATCTCGTGCCTTCGGGTTGCCATCAATATCTCATCAAAAGTCTGGTAATTGTGCCCCTCTATCAATTGCAAGAGCTCAAGATGAAACCCTTGCTGGAACCTCATCGCCCTCTGGCGTTCTGTTGCTACCATCTCTGGGGCAAACCTGCTCAATCTGCAGAACTCCGCTGCATAAGCATCTACCGTCTTGCCGGCCTGCTTGAGGTTGATAAACTTCTGTTGTAGCTCAAACTGTGCCACAACTCCATAGTACTTAGTCTTGAATCTTGCTGTAAAATCGTCCCAAGCCACAGGATGTCTGATGCCTACTTCCTCTGATTCCCACCAATCACGTGCGAGATCCTGAAGTAACAACTTCACTAGATCCACACGTTTTTCTGCCGGTACCTTAGCTGCTGTCAGAATAGCCTCAATATCCTTAAGCCATGCATCTGCTGAGATGGCATCCTCCGTGCCCTCGAAATGGCGGAGGTTGTACTTGCAAAACCTGGCTGACGTTCCTGAATTAGTCCTCGCCCCTCTTTCCAATGCCGTCTGCAATCCTTGGTTGAGTAGAACGTTTTGCTCTTGCAACTGAGCGTGCATGCGCTGCTGGGCCAACATCTGGTGTTGCTGAGTAGCCATCATTCCTCTTATGATCTCCAGAAGGGCTGTTGTGTCTACTTGGGTAGCTGGAACTGTTGGTGGGGGTGGAACATCCGGATACTGCGATCCAGCTGCTGCTTCCACGATCACTTCTTCCTGAGTAGCCTCCTGAGTTAGTACCGGCTCTTGTTGCTGACCAACAGGGCCAGGTTGTCCATATTGTTGTCCATGTTGTTGCTGTCCAGCTCTGACAGGTGCGGACGAGGTGCCCCTAAGAAAAGGGACAAGAGAACAATCAAACGACCGGACATGAAGGATCAATGAAGTCAAAGGATACTGGAATGTCAAGCTAGAGTTGAGAGTAACGAATCATGAGATCAAGGGAAAACATGTGTGATTGAGACATCCTATTAAACAAAACACCCCACAAGTCTGAAATCAGACCTGCGTGGGCCACCACTAAAACCTTGTCACGCTCCAGAACCAGAATACTGGAGAGCGGGGGAATGACTCAGCCAGCTACATATTACGGGTAGATGAATACCGTATAATACGATCAATGCTGTCTAACCAGACGAGGGGGTGCATACTACATAAAAGTCTTACTATGGTTATTACACATCTATTGTCTCAATCATTCAAATAAGAAACAGAAATAGAGAACATGTACGATAAAGCAGTAAGGCGTCCCAAACGCTCAGTCAAAATGTTCTTGAGATCTGGCTTTACAAAACATAGCCAGATGATATAGCAAGTATACACAATTGTTATCAGCTGCAGTCTGACTTAATTACAATTATGCAAAAGTAAGTACAAGACAATTCGACTAACATGTCGGTGCCAAACGGCAAGGTATAAAGTAGATAACAAAACGAGTGGTGAAGTTAAGGAACCCACTCGAGTCCTCCTGCGATCATTCTTCTAGTATTGACCATCCTGGAGGTGGAAGTACGCTGAGTCCTCGGGAACTGGCTCTAAATCTGGCCATGCAAAACCAGAGAGGTTAGACCTCTAATAGCAAATACCACAAGGGAGCACCACATGAGAACTAAAACCAGTAAGTAAGAGAATATAATAATAGATCTCTGCTTGCTACTAGAACTCACATCACATCAAGACACTTCGAACCAACCTCCCAACCAAACAAGGACAGAAGTTGGCCCGTCATGTCCTGACATTCTGATCATCCCAGTTAGGTAACAGAGTACAGTGCACAAACAAATTATCTTGAACGGCCAATCAACTCCTACGGCTTGCTATTATGAGTCCCAAGTTATCCTGGAATAATGCAATTAGGGATTCCTCAGTTCTTACTATATGCAAGCAAGGCTAGTCTATCCAGTCAATCAATTGGCCCATGCATAAATTAGACGAGTCCTAGCAGGACGCCCGCCAATATACAATATACAATAATAATAAAAGCAGATACTGTTCCCTGCCCGTGTGGCAGATTTACAGTATCTGTAGGAACCAGCCGGCCCGTCGGGTACTACTCGTCCCAAGGGGCTGCCATGTAAGAATTCGGGAATCCATTCTCTCCATGCAATTATTATTTTATTTAACTTAATAGTCCCTACGTTGAGTGAAATCCCATGCCGTGGATCATGGTCATTCAAATGAGTACTTTCGTACGGGATACGATATGCATAACCCTACAACGATACCAGTGCGGTCAGGTTACAGGTCTTACATAGCGTAATGCAACAATCAAATCTAACCACGGTAATCATGCCTTGACCATAAAGTGCACATGCTTCTTTTGTAGAAAAATAACTAAATAAATAAATAAATAAATAGATTGAAGCCTGCATGTGCATGTATGTCAATATTCGAGATTGGCTAATCGAGTACAATAGTTCATTACATGAACGTGTCTCATTCATTTCATTCAATAAGACGACTAGCCAGTCTCTTAGTTCCAATTAGGAACGCATGATCAATTTAGTCAAGATAACCATTATTATCAATGGTGACAAGGCATGAAAGTCAATTAGCATTAAACGGAGGTCGAGTCTATAACTCTCATGGTCAAGTCCCAGTCATACTGGGTATCCCAAAAATCAATCGGGACACAAGACATATTCCACATAACAATTGATATTAACAATATTATCATATCATGATTTTATCGAGTTTATGCAAAAAGGCGTAAGGATATAAAATGGACGTTAAACCTCTAATAAGATATCAATATACAGGGCTATAGAAGATCCAGGGTAAGTAGGCTACGCTCATGTCAGGCTACGCTCAAGTCAGCGTACGCTCAGGTCAAAGAGGCAGCGTATGGGCTCCATACAACTCCTCACCATCCAAGTGAGCATATGCAAGTCATACGCTCCCCAAAGGCAGCGTATGGACTCCGTACGACTCCTGACCATCCAAGTCAGCGTATGCAAGTCATACGCTCCCAAAAGGTAGCGTATGAACTCCATACGACTCCTGACCATCCAAGTCAGCGTATGCAAGTCATACGCTCCCAAAAGGTAGCGTATGAACTCCATACGACTCCTGACCATTCAAGTCAGCGTATGCAAGTCATACGCTCCCAAAAGGTAGCGTATGAACTCCATACGACACACGCTTCCAAAAGGTAGCGTATGCAAGACACACGCTACCTAAAAAGGCAGCGTATGGACTCCATACTGTGCTGCGCTAAAGAGCGCGCTCAGCTCAGTGACACAAGCTAAAAAGCTAGCGTACACTGCTCACTGTCTTCTCCAAACAGCAAGAACTCCATGGTTGCATCCCAAAGCTTCAAAATTCTATAACTTGGTCAAAATAAGTCCGAATCCAACTTTCCAAAGGTCAAAATTGGGTAGGATAAACTTCTCTACAACATGGAACCATCAGAACTTGAAAACAAAGAAGTTTGATAGATCAAAACCACCAAACTCTGAAAGTAACTTATTTCTAGATCTACAAAAATTAAGACTTCGAAATAAAAAATGCCAAGTTCTAGACTTTCTTAGAATCACGAGAGGAAGATAAATGAACCATAAAAATATGGATTCTCATGTGGAGCAAGTTGTACTTGCCTACGGTATGGTAGGTGGAGAAAGTAATGAAGAAGAAGGAGATAAGTAATGGTGAAGAAGTAAAGTAAATGAGGAGAGAGAAAGAGAGGGTGGCTTTAAATAAAAGGTGGTGGTAGGTAGGAGTTGGGCCGGGTCCAATGGGTCGGGTTGTAGGGGATCCAACAAAAGCCAACCCGAACTCAAAGCCTAGCTAAAGCAGAAATACAGCAGGAATTAAAGTGCAGAAATAAAATTGCAGAAATATAATTGCAGAAAATAAATTAACATGAAAATTTAAAGAGCAAATTAATTGATTAACTTAAAATTAAAGGAATTTAAATACAGGATAATACATGATAAATATTAAATAAATACTCATGAGTTGTACATGTATAAAAATACGCATTCTGGGAACGGGGAGTGACATTATTTATTTTGTACAAAATAATGATATGCTACTACATATTGGGTTTGAAATAATTCATTATTTTGAGATTGTCAATAAGATTTTAGAATTGGCAAATCTAATTTGTGGAACATGGTAATATGCTAACCAATGTTAGTAATTATGTCATGATACAAATTGGCAACATTGAAGCCAATGGGTGAACTATACAAGTTCTAATGCAAATCTATTGAGGATTAATATTTATTAGAAACTTATGTTAACCTTATTTGTTGTTAAGTGTTGTTGTAGTTTACAAACTTTTACAAATTGTGACTTATTCTAAAGTGAATGAAACCTCACAATATATGTAGAAATTATGTACATATATGTGCTCCATATAACATAGACGGCTGTTTGTTATGTACCTATTTATAGACAAATTGTATTGTAGTTCTAGAATGAACAAGTTTGTACATTGTTTTAGTTATATATATTTCTTGCTAATATGCAAACTAACTTCTATTCTCTTGAAGGTAGAATCCTCAAAGATATTTTTTATTTTTTGGAAAAGAACATGCTATCAGTGACGAAAAAAGGTTTTGTACTCATTCTAAATATTTCTCTCTTCAAGTCAAAGATATTAGGGATTTTGACGTGTTAGGAAAGGCTCAAACATGCTAAGGGTGAAGCAAGAATAATGGAACTATCTAAAATGATGTACAAAATGACATCTTCTGAAGTTCTATTGCTAAGCCGAAATCAAGAGGTACATAAATACTCCGACAATCAAGAAAGGTAATTTTTATATTTACCTACATATTCTATTCATTTTGATCCTAAGTTTAGTTGGACAAATATATATTATGGAGTGTGTGAGCCAAATTTCTTGGTTTGTATATATTGATTATGGTGATGTTAAATGATTGATTTGCATGTTTGAACCTTAAATGATCATATTATTATAGTTTAGATGATGTTCAAATAATTTAGTCAAAAGAAAAATAGTTAGTGAAATTGCAAATTCCTTTAAATCTAAAGTTCTAAAAGTTGAAATTATTTTGGGTACAAGCCGAAAGGGTCCTTCTGTCAACCGGGCGTAAATAGCCCTAAGCGACACGGTACTTAATCGTCCCCCGTGGACCTCCGCTAGCTGGGAACCGGCCCCTACAGCTAACCCAAGTTAATCAACACTTGATAGACTAAAGATTTTTTAAGGTTAATTAGCAAAATCACTTAAACTATTATTATAATACTTTAGACTGTCATCTTTACAAACATGGCTCATAAAGATAAGTTTTTAGAGCAAACACTGAAAGTTACTATGTCATACTTTAAGAGGTGACAGAGTCAGATAAGTTTTGGCTCACTATCCTAAGCATGATATCAGCAATTGATTGAATTACATAATTCTGATGACACTAAGCCTGATCTATATGCTTTATGTGAGTCATTATATGACTTATTTTTAAAATGCTATAGAACCATGTTGAGCATTGGAAGGAGTATAAGGGTTCACTTGTGAAACAAGTTAGATACTCATAAGATGATAGGTCCATGTGACAAACTATCATAACAAGACTCTGAAACGGTAATTTTAAACGTAGCTTGTGTTGGAGCTGAATAGCTCAAACAATTTTATTATGTATATACAAATTTATGTACATGTCGTTTGATTTTTAAATAAATTGTGATAATCAATTTGCTACAAAAACTACTAAAGCATGTTTTTGTGAGTTCTAAGATGAACAGGGACCTACAGCTGCACATCAAGTCTTAAAGATTCTAAAAGGCAAAATGTCGTTCTTGACTATAAAAGTCATAAAAGAACTTTACAGATCTCTTGACGAAGAGTCTGTTTACTCTTGACGAAGAGTATGTCTAGAAAATTAATCCTAGATTCATCGAGGGGGATGGGGTTAAGCCCATAAGTAAGTCACCAGCAGTGGCAACCCAACCGAGTCTGACTGGAGATCCCAAGAAGCCGGTTCAATGGGTAGAAATAAGCTGGACTAAGGTGGCTTTATGGAACACTGACCCGAGATTAAAATCTCATTAAAATAATGCCCAAGTGGCTGTACATGTGTACAATAATTCCCCATCCCTATGGTGACAGTGTTCCGGTGTGATTTGGTTAGGATGAGTTTTAGAACTCTTAATAGGTCCAAGCATGATTATGCAGGGTTGACTCCAATCACCAACCCTTGGAGGACTTACCTATGTGAGAGGTCGTGAAGGCCGCGACTATGGGACAGGGCGATCCCAGACAACTCTCATGAATTATGGAAAAGTGCGCATGGCCAATCAAAAGCGCCATCCCGACAGACCCAAGAACCTCTAGCATACTATGTGTGTTATTTTATGCATCTGATTCAAGAAGTCTGATTCAAGGCGTAGTCCATCAAGTACTTCTTCAGATAAAGACAATAGTCACTAAGTGAGATTCAAGGCTGTAGTCCATCTCACCTATTGCATAGTATTCATTTGCCCAAAAATTATTTCTCTCTAATCTTTTGAACATTGTTCTCTATTTTCAAAACTTGGTTTTTTGGGGGGGATTGTTGTATGAATTTGTAAAAAACCAACTTTTAATGACTTTTATTGTATTGATGTTAATTCATATTAACTATTACCTTTTATTATCCATTTTATTGGTTGTTTAATCCTAATAAATTATATTAATTCTATAGGTTAAGGGTTGTCCATTATTATCCACTTTATTGGTTGTTTAATCCTAATAAATTATATTAATTCTATAGGTTAAGGGTTGTCTATATAATGCATACTTTATCTTGTTGAAGAGACATCTTTGAAAGTAACAACCACATGATTTTCCTCCTTCTCTTCCTCCAAAAATTACTACCATATGATTTATACTTTTCTATTTCAATCTCTCCTACTCTGGGCAAGAGCTAAGTTCAGGTCGTTCTTCCGAAACCGTGTGCGGTGACGGAAAGCCGGTAGTAAGGGGGTTTTACCACTAGGAGGATTCGAGATGATGTCTGCACATAGACCTCGAAAATCTCTTAGGGCAGTGCTTCGTGCATGACTTCCCCGTAGACCAGTATTTCTAACCTTTTTTTTATTATTTTGTTATTCCATTTTTCATGATGATAAAAAAAAAATTCTAACAATCTAAGAGATTTTTCGTTTTTTTTTAATGATCTATTTGACGAGAAAAAAAAAGATACATGGCTTTACATATTGTTTTAATAGAAAATTGATACTCTCTGTCAAAAGAATCAATTTACATGTCTGTCATGTTAAGAATTAAAATATTCTTTACTACATGTAATTTATTTACTATCTTTTATATTTGATGACATCATTATTCAGTTTGATATTTGATAACATTATTATTCGGGAACATTAGAATTATGTATTTGAATAATAGTGCAAACAACTGTTTGGATTCTCTATTTTCTATTGTATACATCACTGACTTTCAGGTAATTTACGAATTTTTTCTTCTATTAGCTTGAATATGATACTATAGCAAATTTATATTTGTATTCAATTCACTTGGCTATGCCACCTTGACAGGTTAATGCCATTGCAATTTCATGAGTCTAGGTATTGTTTATGCAAACCAAGATGTTCTTAATGAATTGGAAAGCAATTCCACGATTTGAGATGTCAACCAGTTCAATCATATAACCTACCAATTGTTGTAGGGAATAACACACATTTTTTCTGTCTCCGTGCACTTGAAATGTTTTGCTAAGCAAATACATGACTGAAAGCAAATGAGGAATTCTAATTTCTAGTAACTCCATCCAACAAAACACAAGAATAATGTGTAGACTATTTTTCGAGTACTTGCATTCATGGAAAACTTACTTATATTGCTACAGCCGGTCAAGACAGCTGAAGGTCATTGAAATGCTTCCGATATTATTTTTTATTTGTTCTCTTCTTTATAATAATTGATTTTTTTTTCCGGGTCTGGAATATGTTAAATTATAATTATGCATGTTTGCTGAATATAGTACTTGAAAGCTTAATACTTTTTTAAAATGAAAGAATCCAAAACCTTGTAGCTATTGGTATAGAGTTAATTTGTTTTTGTTGCTTGCCAGCAACCTAGAATCAATGGACAAGTTATACATGAACTATCTATTTCATATTAACACTTGGATCTCCAATACATAGACACATGTATTAAGATTTGGCTAGTAAATAGTACCATGCAATTTTTTTTGAACTATATGCATGTGTAGCACACTATTACCCATACAAGTGACAGAAGATCTTGCATATCATTATACCTGGTATTATTATGGGTATAAAGGCCAAATTAAGTC
The DNA here is from genome assembly GCA_029216955.1 of Iris pallida. NCBI lineage: Eukaryota > Viridiplantae > Streptophyta > Magnoliopsida > Asparagales > Iridaceae > Iris > Iris pallida. The sequence goes on from JANAVB010014400.1 coordinate 3,773,632, forward strand.
CTAGTTTTGCTAGGCTAGACTTTGCCAACAACAACACTAATGGCTTGAACCAAACTGTGCTTGGAGGCAAAGGAAGCCTTTATCATGGATGCTTCTTATTGGTGATTCAAACCAAGTTTTATTTGGTATCTCTCTCATTTACATCTTCGATCTTTGACCTTAACCTAAGAGTCTCATGTCAATAACCGTATACATTTATGGTATTTTTCACTGTTTATTTTGTCAACTTCTAAATGTTAGGATTCTCTCCAGTTTAATGTCAAATTTTTCCCCGTAGTGTAACGAGGACCATGAGTATATGAACAAATTTTTTTCTTCTTTCATATGATGCCATTACCAAATGACTTGAACTTATCGTTTGTCGTAGTACTTGTGAGCATATCCTTATATGGTGTGGATGCATTATTTTTATATCCTTATATGAATATTGCTCAAAGTGGTGTCGAAATCTTGCAACAAGGAACTTGACCACCATATCTTACTATTGCTCATAGCCTATTAGTTTTTTTTTCCCCCCAATATTATTGATAAATAAAGTTAATATATAATTGCTCACTTGCTCTTTATAATTTTTTCTTTTATTAAAGATGGTCGGATGAGAAAAAACACTTTATTATTTATTTATTATTACCTATTATTATTTTATCTTTATATGAATACTTATCACATCAGATAAACTCATGTTATTATATATCTTGTTTAATGTAAGAATAAAGTGATACATGTTGTTCTAACAGAACATGATTGTTCTAACCTCTGAACTTTTTTTTCATTTATCATTTTGCTTTATTAGAAGCCTGATATAATTTTAATTGAACTATTTTCAATATATACATATACATAATTCATAGGGAGCATTAATCCTAAAATTAGTAGATTGGTTTGATGAGCTCCAACAATTTTGGTGGTGCGTGATCCTGGAGATGTGGTAATTATAATACATTTTTGACTGTATAGTTACACTTCATATATATAGGGAATTTTTACCCTAATGTGAATTTTATGATTTTCTAGTTTTTCAATATTTATTTATTTTGTACAAAATAATGATATGCTACTACATATTGGGTTTGAAATAATTCGTTATTTTGAGATTGTCAATAAGATTTTAGAATTGGCAAATCTAATTTGTGGAACATGGTAATATGCTAACAAATGTTAGTAATTATGTCATGATACAAATTGGCAACATTGAAGCCAATGGGTGAACTATACAAGTTCTAATGCAAATCTATTGCGGATTAATATTTATTAGAAACTTATGTTAACCTTATTTGTTGTTAAGTGTTGTTGTAGTTTACAAACTTTTACAAATTGTGACTTATTCTAAAGTGAATGAAACCTCACAATATATGTAGAAATTATGTACATATATGTGCTCTATATAACATAGACGGCTGTTTGTTATGTACCTATTTATAGACAAATTGTATTGTAGTTCTAGAATGAACAAGTTTATACATTGTTTTAGTTATATATATTTCTTGCTAATATGCAAACTAACTTCTATTCTCTTGAAGGTAGAATCCTCAAAGATATTTTTTATTTTTTTGAAAAAGAACATGCTATCAGTGACGAAAAAAAGGTTTTGTACTCATTCTAAATATTTCTCTCTTCAAGTCAAAGATATTAGGGATTTTGACGTGTTAGGAAAGGCTCAAACATGCTAAGGGTGAAGCAAGAATAATGGAACTATCTAAAATGATGTACAAAATGATATCTTCTGAAGTTCTATTGCTAAGCCGAAATCAAGAGGTACATAAATACTCCGACAATCAAGAAAGGTAATTTTTATATTTACCTACATATTCTATTCATTTTGATCCCAAGTTTAGTTGGACAAATATATATTATGGAGTGTGTGAGCCAAATTTTTTGGTTTGTATATATTGATTATGGTGATGTTAAATGATTGATTTGCATGTTTGAACCTTAAATGATCATATTTTTATAGTTTAGATGATGTTCAAATAATTTAGTCAAAAGAAAAATAGTTAGTGAAATTGCAAATTCCTTTAAATCTAAAGTTTTAAAAGTTGAGATTATTTTTGGTACAAGCCGAAAGGGTCCTTCTGTCAACCGGGCGTAAATAGCCCTAAGCGACACGGTACTTAATCGTCCCCCGTGGACCTCCGCTAGCTAGGAACCGGCCCCTACAGCTAACCCAAGTTAATCAACACTTGATAGACTAAAGATTTTTTAAGGTTAATTAGCAAAATCATTTAAACTATTATTATAATACTTTAGACTGTCATCTTTACAAACATGGCTCATAAAGATAAGTTTTTAGAGCAAACACTGAAAGTTACTATGTCATACTTTAAGAGGTGACAGAGTCAGATAAGTTTTGGCTCACTATCCTAAGCATGATATCAGCAATTGATTGAATTACATAATTCTGATGACACTAAGCCTGATCTATATGCTTTATGTGAGTCATTATATGACTTATTTTTAAAATGCTATAGAACCATGTTGAGCATTGGAAGGAGTATAAGGGTTCACTTGTGAAACAAGTTAGATACTCATAAGATGATAGGTCCATGTGACAAACTATCATAACTAGACTCTGAAACGGTAATTTTAAACGTAGCTTGTGTTGGAGCTGAATAGCTCAAACAATTTTATTATGTATATACAAATTTATGTACATGTCGTTTGATTTTTAAATAAATTGTGATAATCAATTTTCTACAAAAACTACTAGAGCATGTTTTTGTGAGTTCTAAGATAAACAGGGACCTGCAGCTGCACATCAAGTCTTAAAGATCCTAAAAGGCAAAATGTCGTTCTTGACTATAAAAGTCATAAAAGAACTTTACAGATCTCTTGACGAAGAGTCTGTTTACTCTTGACGAAGAGTATGTCTAGGAAATTAATCCTAGATTCATCGAGGGGGATGGGGTTAAGCCCATAAGTAAGTCACCAGCAGTGGCAACCCAACCGAGTCTGACTGGAGATCCCAAGAAGCCGGTTCAATGGGTAGAAACAAGCTGGACTAAGGTGGCTTTATGGAACACTGACCCGAGATTAAAATCTCATTAAAATAATGCCCAAGTGGCTGTACATGTGTACAATGATTCCCCATCCCTATGGTGATAGTGTTCCGGTGTGATTTGGTTAGGATGAGTTTTAGAACTCTTAATAGGTCCAAGCATGATTATGCAGGGTTGACTCCAATCACCAACCCTTGGAGGACTTACCTATGTGAGAGGTCGTGAAGGCCGCGACTATGGGATAGGGCGATCCCAGACAACTCTCATGAATTATAGAAAAGTGCGCATGGCCAATCAAAAGCGCCACCCCGACAGACCCAAGAACCTCTAGCATACTATGTGTGTTATTTTCTGCATCTGATTCAAGAAGTCTGATTCAAGGCGTAGTCCATTAAGTACTTCTTCAGATAAAGACAATAGTCACTAAGTGAGATTCAAGGCTGTAGTCCATCTCACCTATTGCATAGTATTCATTTGCCCAGAAATTCTTTCTCTCTAATCTTTTGAACATTGTTCTCTATTTTCAAAACTTGGTTTTTTGGGGGGGATTGTTGTATGAATTTGTAAAAAACCAACTTTTAATGACTTTTATTGTATTGATGTTAATTCATATTAACTATTACCTTTTATTATCCATTTTATTGGTTGTTTAATCCTAATAAATTATATTAATTCTATAGGTTAAGGGTTGTCCATTATTATCCACTTTATTGGTTGTTTAATCCTAATAAATTATATTAATTCTATAGGTTAAGGGTTGTCTATATAATGCATACTTTGTCTTGTTGAAGAGACATCTTTGAAAGTAACAACCACATGATTTTCCTCCTTCTCTTCCTCCAAAAATTACTACCATATGATTTATACTTTTCTATTTCAATCTCTCCTACTCTGGGCAAGAGCTAAGTTCAGGTCGTTCTTCCGAAACCGTGTGCGGTGACGGAAAGCCGGTAGTAAGGGGGTTTTACCACTAGGAGGATTCGAGATGATGTCTGCACATAGACCTCGAAAATCTCTTAGGGCAGTGCTTCGTGCATGACTTCCCCGTAGACCGGTATTTCTAACCTTTTTTTTATTATTTTGTTATTCCATTTTTCATGATGATAAAAAAAAAATTCTAACAGTTGACTGGGTTTGACCGGACTTAGTACGGATGGAGGAGCGAGCTGGGTCGGGTCAACCCGGAATTACAATATTCGAATCTAGCCCAACCCAGGTCCGAATAGGTTCGGGCCGAGTCGGGCCCGGGTTAGCCCGCTGGCTGACCAACTTTTTAAAAAAATAAAAATAATTTGGCTTAGTTTGAAATTTATAACATATTTGTTTCTACTTTTAACACAAACCAAGTTGGAACTGTTGGTTAGCAGAGTGGTTGATAGCTATTTGTTTGGGAGCTTCTGGGTTCATGAGCCTTCTCCAAAGAATTTGAATTTTTTCAAAATAAAATCTAGGACGAGCTGGGCTGGGTTGGGCTGCGGGCTAGAAAAAAATTAAGCCAGCCCGGACCCAGTTACAAGTACGGGCCGCGCCGGGCTGTCTGGTCATTACCTTTGGACCCAGTCCAAACCCGAATTTACTATGGACCGGACTGACCTGTTGACTGGTCCGGGTCACTCAGACCCGGTTTGTGATAGTACAGACGGCTGGAGAATTTAAGCACCAACCCGTTTTGTACGAGCCTGATCCCGGACAAATGGGGTTATTGTTGAGATGCTAGGTGAGTGTGTGTGATCCAGAAAATTCTCTAAATTGCATTTAGGTCTAGAAAGATCTTGTCGTGTCCTTTGCGACATTAATCTAAGAATTACTTACTTCTTGACTGGTATTACAAGGTATGAGTTTAATTGCTCTAGATACTATATCTTGTTTCACTTGTCTTATCATTACGTATTCATACTTCTCCTTTGGCTGAGGGCTTGCTCGTCGTATTGACGACCTAGTTTTGTTCACTAGGGATTGATGAAGATCAAGATGTGGATCAGGCGTACACTGAGAACGTTCTCTATAAATGATGTGGAACGGATGGAATGTAGCTTCATTTTGAGAATATCTTCAATTATGTAAATTATGTGTTTGAAGACAATGAATCAAATATGTATAATATGTGTTTCGATGAATTCTAGACCAAGTATGTAATATTTCTGGATAAATGAATGTCATGTCAATTGTGGAATTTCTGTGATTATGCCTTATATCTATGCCTATTCCGAATCTTACAGGCGATAATCACAGGGTACAATTCGGTACTCATTGTAGTTGAGTAGCCTGGGGAGAAGTATCACGTGCCTCGAGTTATCCTGGGAACCGGGACGTGACACGGTTTGACATGGCCGGCTCAGGGCCGCTCGGCACACCTTGATTTCTAACTTAGTTATGGTTAAAGTTAGGGTCCAAGTCTGATAAGATTTCGGAATTAGACTATCCTTCTCCGTGGAGAAGACAATTTCTCAGGTCATTAGATTTTATAGGATCGGTCCAGTCTAAACTAAACTTAAACCTAAAGACAACCCAAATTAGTTCCGACTAAATAACCCAATCCTCCAGACCAGTCCCGTTAAAATACGTACTTAGGTGTGGGTGGAGATGATTCGGACTCCAAATGTGGAATTTTACGAAATATGCTACCTATATATTCCTATCAAAGGAGAACCTAAGAAAATGGAGAAATCAGCAGTCAATCCTTACCTGCACTTTAGCAGGTCAAGTTCGCAACTAGGGTCAAGAATTTCCACTCCTAACATGCCAATGTCTTAGTTGTTGAAACTTTTTTTTTGTTAAGGGTGCCCAATTTTTCAGAGGTGGTGCGTACATCTTACATTTGACTATGGCAGCACTTCTTGGTCCAGTAGATCATTCAACAATATATGACGCTCAAAACATGAACCAAATCTTTTCCCATTACTGTTCCAACGAAGAAAGTATGATAAACAAACAATCCCTAAGGTCAATCTCCAGTCCACTCCACAAGATGTGAAGTTGACTGGGTCCGGGCTGACCTGGCCCACATTTGATCGATTTTGACCAGATCTGGATCGTCGTCCGGATACAACTAGTCAGGTCTAGAACCTAGTCGAGTACCTGGTGTGAGTTGGACCGGACTAGACTATGGTCGGTCCGGGTTGGCTTAGACCAACCGGTCGTCAAAAAAATTGGCTGGACTATTTAAGAAAGTAATAGTTGTTGGTATTTTTTGCCTTTGGACTAGAAAAGATAGTCCCACATCAGCTACACCAAATGGTGAGTATCTCAATATAATGCATTGCTTGTGTTGAGGTGTGCACATGAGGTGTAGTGGGGCACAAGTTTGTGCCATGTGGAAGTATTTTCCTAGAAGGAAAAAGGATTAAATCCAACAAGGATGCAAGTTAATTTTTGTTGTGCGGACTCGGACTCGGACATGGACTCCAGGATGTCTCGTGCATGCACGGGAGTGTTCGGGGGGTAGGCGTGGACTGGCACACTTCTATGCTGATTGTGGGATGATCTAAAATATCAAACTCTATTTTTGAGTATTGGTATTTTAGTCCCACATCGGATAGGAGAAGAGGTGAAGTCTCAACTCCACTCTATAAATAGAGCCCCTTGGCCTCCTTTGAAAGATGCACCAAGAAGAGAATTGAGGGAGTCTGTTAAGTCCAGGAAGCCCGTTCAAGTCTCAAATATTGACTTACGAGCGTTCCAGAAGTTCTTCGTGAACTTTCTGGTTCCTGGAAGCTGTTCGTGCTCGTGTGGGGCGAATAAAGCTTTGAGCAATGGTGGTTCATTCACCCCAGCATCTCATTCTCGCCTGTCATCGCTGCTGTTGCCTTTTACAGTGTAGTGCCCCGTCCCGCAAAGTCAATCGGAGGAATCGAAACGCCGACGGCGTTCGGACTTGGCCTTAAGCGGCGACTCGAAGACATCGCTCAGGTGGGGTAGTTTCGGTGAACTTGCCTCATCTCTGCCTTCACTTAATAATTCGTGTGGTTTCAACTTGCACAAGTAGGCTAATATAAAAGCTACGAACGCACATAGCTAAGGGAATAATCCCGACCCGTCGGAATGTCTTAGAACATGGAAAATGGTCCCACGGTCTCAATAGAAGTCGGCTCAGCGTGCTTTAAAATGACGCTCGATCCTTCGTCCCGTGGCTTGGGAGAAGGAAAGTTGGTATTTGACACAAACGATGAGTTAGCCTAAGTCATAGGCGTCGCCCGCGTAAATGCTCGATAAAGCATGCACGTTTCCACTGCGCAAGGCTTGGCATAGTCTTGGCTCGTCCCTCGGGTTAAGTTGTAGGCTTGAGTAAGTTAGGCAAAGTTATGCCGATCGACCTAAGTCATTCCAAGTGCCGTCCCGTTCGTTCTGCGGTTGTCAAGTCAAATAGTCCCATGATCTTACGGGCCATCATACAACGTATGAATCGGGTGATAGCGTCGCGTAGTACGGAAGTCAGTTAAAGGCACGAGCCACGGTTGGCACGATGTAAAGTTAGCCACGGTCCATGGCACTTAAGGAACACGTTTTGTTCAAAGTTAAGTTGGAAGGCTACGTAGTAGTCGTTCCCTCGAGTTCAAATAAATTCGAGGCGGTCCCTCGGTTGGGAGTCTCGCGTTCCTATCCACGTTGAGTATTCGAGGCGGTCCCTCGGTTGGGAGTCTCGCGTTCCTATTACGTTAAGTATTCGAGGCGGTCCCTCGGTTGAAAGTCTCGCGTTTCTATCCACGTTGAGTATTCGAGGCGGTCCCTCGGTTGGGAGTCTCGCATTTCTATCTACGTTAAGTATTCGAGGCGGTCCCTCGGTTGGGAGTCTCGCGTTCCCATTCACGTTAAGAAGTTTGAGGCGGTCCCTCGGTTGGGAGTCTCGCGGTCCTGAGGCACGTTATGCCAAGTGTGAATCAGAGCACGAGTCGCTAAGTATAGTTCCGGTCATACCAACAAGTAGGCCATGCATTTACGTGAGTTTAGATGTCTCGTAGGTGCGTGGTCATTGGACACCTTGTCGACAAGGATTTCTGTCTAGACTGGTTATACGCCGGGGCACCGGGCCCAGTCATCCTAGGAGGTAGACGTTATAGCAGCGCATGCTTTTATTGCGTGGGTAGTCGGGGGGCTTTCCATGGGGCTAGCTACCTTGCATCGAAGGACCCGCCGCCTACCCGAGCTATGTCCGCGATGGCTTGTCATGCCAGTGGCCTTTCATATAGATAATTGGCGTGCTAAGCGGCGAATCCGCATGCACGGTGTCGGTCGTAAAAAAGGTAGCGTAAGCACGGTATGCGATGTGTTGTGAAATGTGTGCTCGGTTGCACCTAAAGTATTATAAAGCCTACGATTCGGGTATATGTAAAGACACGTGCTTCGGCACGAGGTATGGCGTCGTACTTGAGTTCTCAACACCGGTTTCATGAGTTGGTTAGTCGTTGCGCGTTAAGTCGAGAAGGGCCGTAAGGCGAGTTTGGATAAGTCAGGTTACGCTACGAGGCACGGCCTCGATGTTTGAGGCAAAGGCAAGTATTTGACACGACCTAGTCGTTACGTCCAAGAGTATGGTACGAAAGATAAGTATGAGTCGGTACGTTGATAATACAAGCACGAGAAAGGTCTAGAGGCAAAGTACGGGTATATTATTAGTGCAAGGCACGGAGATGGTCTAAAGATACTAAATAGGCCGAGCGTCGGTCCTAAAATCGATCCTAGGGCAAGACTAGAAAGACAATCGTAAAGGAGCTTGTATTGCACAAAGTAAAATAAACGTGTCGGTTTTGTATGGGTGGGCGAGGAGCTCACTCCACCAGTACAGTTGAGTACTGACACCCACACAGTATTTATGTGCAGGCACAGATAGAAGCTCGTGGTACGGGGCTCGCTTGGATGCGTCGAGGCACGGAGTCCCTTGGCGATTCGGAGCGTGCGGCTGCGTGAAGATCAGATTTATATGGGACATAATGTATGAAAATCGCCTTCCGAAGCTTCCGCTGGATTCAAGTATTGTATCGAGAGATGAGAGAGAGCAGAGAGACTTGTAAAGTGAGGCGAGTGTATTGAGTGATTGTAATCTCGGCCTTGCGCCCCCAATGTAACCATTGTTTCGATATCAATAAAGAGCTTCTTTTGAATAACTTGTGTTTTGTTCTAAATTTCACTGCGTGTTCAATGTCTCTGCTTGGGACTTCTGGGCGACGACCTCGTCGCCGCCGTTGTAATCGGCCGTTATGGAACCCGCCTTGCACGAGCGCAATCTAGTCTCGTGCGGCATCACGCCTTAGCGAGGACGATCGCTCCTACGGGAGCGGGGCGTGACATAATGGTATCAGAGTACGGCTTTACGTCCTTGGACTACCGATTGAATTCTTTAACTCCGTTGTTCCGCAAACTCTGAATTGTGCTTCCGCAACGTGATATCGTTGGTGTGCTCTCTCTCAAACGTCCCTCGGCATGTCCATACAATAAGTCTAATATTTTTGAATGCTCGTACAAGCGTTCAATCGAATGCATCGATAGGTGATGGCCTTTGGGCCGAACGGTGCCGACCTTGAGTTGATAGAAAATGTGTGCTAAAGTTAGCAAGTTGCGTGCGTGCCTGACGAGTCCTACATGAGCAAATGAGCATGCAAACTCGAGGTATAGTCTGTACGGGATGGTTATGCGACACAACTTAGTCCGCGTATTGCGCACCTCGACCTTTTGGTGCAAACGAGTCGCAACCGATATTAAGTACCGCTTGGTCGGGAACGGAGATACACTTGGAGTGTATATTGATAGGAACGTTATCAAGACTAACGCTTAGGCGTACACGGAAGATTGTTCTGGATTTTGAGGAATAGTACGAACGACTTTGTACGTCGATGCGACGTGAACGATTACGCTAGGAATTCGTCGAACGAATCCGAAACATGTCTTAGCGAGTAACGCGAACATGATTTAGACTAGATCGGATGACTCGAATCCCGAGTGGTGTATGGTTCATCTTAGTAAGCATTCGAGCGAAAGATTGAGGATTGCACGAGTATGAAACGCAAAAACGATTGGGTTCGAATCGAGGAAATTGATACGGATCGTATACGAAAAGTTAACATGACGGGTAGGTAGCGTGCATGAAATGTTCGATTTTGAAGTTACGCAAACGACTCTAAGGATTGAAATCGATGTTGCTCGATGGTTTGAATTAGCAAGGAATGATACGAATTGAGAAATACGTTAGTCGATGACTTGAGATAGACGGATAAACGATACGTGAATTTGGGTTGAAAAAATTGATGTGGTGAACGGTTCGAGGAGATTATCCAGTCGGACGATAGCATCATTCGCATAACTCAGAATTTGTTGCAAACGAAGATCGTCAGGTTACGTATATCGTCGATGGTATTGAGGCGTATCAAAGATGATATGCAATAACTCGGAGGTACTCGGACTCGGTGAATGACGATCGTGCAAGTGCTATTATTCGGTTGGATGTAATATTTAGGATTTTGATTGAGATGAATGTTGGATAAAAGTGATCGTATTTTGATGGTTGCGTTGATAACCACAACGTCGACGGTCTTGTCTTGCGCGAGCGCTACTCTAGTCTCGCACATGCGTTGCGTCGGATTTGGGGCGATCATTCTGCGTGAGCGCTGACATGGTGATTCATGTTGCGGGAATAATCGAACTCAGAAAATCAGGATGCGACAACTTTGATTGTCCTGACTTGTTGGTTTGATGCGAAGTCAAATTCGAGGATGTTGGGACTTACGAATGATGATTGAATGAAACTTAAGGATTGAGTAGGTCCAATCCGCGCATCGTGAATGAACTAGTCTTGACCCAAAACAAGTGTTACGTCCCGATGAGAATGATTATCTCGCGGGAGCGTGCATGGTGATTCGTGCCCACCGTGGATGATCGAACTCGCGTGAGATCGGAGCGTGGCATACTGTTAAGTCAGACGACCTTGTGATCGATTACATGAATTGGAATAGATTATTTCGGAAACATGGAATATGAATTACGGTTTAGAAATGAATCGTGTCATGGCGTACGGGACTTGGAAGGATTGATAGGCGAATTACGTCGAACGTGTTCAAAGAAATAACCTATACGAAACGGTTTGATGAATGAACGATATTGATATGACGTGAAATCGATTGAAACGTGATTTATCTTAGGATGGTTTTTCTGAACGACTCAGATCCCGTGCGACGAATATTTGGATGTGCATAGGAAATCGATGCTCGATGTTTAAAAATCGGAGTGATGCGAGCTTGGGTAGAAAACCCCGTACCAACGATTTGGTTTGACCTTAGGATGGGGTCAGTATTGATATCGTTGTTTGGGAACTATGATTCCAGTACTGACGAAAAGACATAGCCTAGCGGTTAGGCAGACGTTTGAGCGCGAAGCGATAGGTGTTACGGAGGTACCACTCGCGAGTCTCGGCTGACATGCACGTATATCAGGGACGCCCGAATATGTGCACGATCCGACTCGAGTGGTGATGGCGGATTCTCTATCACGAGGCTTGGCTGAAATGCATATATTTTGGGGACGCCTGGAATATGTGCATGATCCAACTAAGTGATACGTTGAATCAAGTGAGACTTGAGGAACGAAAAAGTGTCAAGGATTTTGAAATCGTGAGTTTCGAGGAAATGTTGATGGTAATGCGATCATTGATTTGAAACGAGTTCGAATGTTGGTTGATCGATTGGTGTGCCTTACGACTAAGTTAGCGATAGCACGAGCGTGGCTCGAAATCGAAGAAACGCGTAGGCTGAGTGTGTACAATTAAGTCTTGGCCATAGAAATGGTAGGATGGTTTGCCTTCAGGAAAGTCTCGAGGACGAGACTTGTTCTGAGTGGTGTATGTTGTAGTGCCCCGTCCCGCAAAGTCAATCGGAGGAATCGAAACGCCGACGGCATTCGGACTTGGCCTTAAGCGGCGACTCGAAGACATCGCTCAGGTGGGGTAGTTTCGGTGAACTTGCCTCATCTCTGCCTTCACTTAATAATTCGTGTGGTTTCAACTTGCACAAGTAGGCTAATATAAAAGCTACGAACGCACATAGCTAAGAGAATAATCCCGACCCGTCGGAATGTCTTAGAACATGGAAAATGGTCCCACGGTCTCAATATAAGTCGGCTCAGCATGCTTTAAAATGACACTCGGTCCTTCGTCCCGTGGCTTGGGAGAAGGAAAGTTGGTATTTGACACAAACGATGAGTTAGCCTAAGTCATAGGCGTCGCCCGCGTAAATGCTCGATAAAGCATGCACGTTTCCACTGCGCAAGGCTTGGCATAGTCTTGGCTCGTCCCTCGGGTTAAGTTGTAGGCTTGAGTAAGTTAGGCAAAGTTATGCCGATCGACCTAAGTCATTCCAAGTGCCGTCCTGTTCGTTCTGCGGTTGTCAAGTCAAATAGTCCCATGATCTTACGGGCCGTCATACAACGTATGAATCGGGTGATAGCGTCGCGTAGTACGGAAGTCAGTTAAAGGCACGAGCCAAGGTTGGTACGATGTAAAGTTAGCCACGGTCCATGGCACTTAAGGAACATGTTTTGTTCAAAGTTAAGTTGGAAGGCTACGTAGTAGTCGTTCCCTCGAGTTCAAATAAATTCGAGGCGGTCCCTCGGTTGGGAGTCTCGCGTTCCTATCCACGTTGAGTATTCGAGGTGGTCCCTCGGTTGGGAGTCTCGCGTTCCTATCTACGTTAAGTATTCGAGGCGGTCCCTCGGTTGGGAGTCTCGCGTTCCTATCCACGTTGAGTATTCGAGGCGGTCCCTCAGTTGGGAGTCTCGCGTTCCTATCTACGTTAAGTATTCGAGGCGGTCCCTCGGTTGGGAGTCTCGCGTTCCCATTCACGTTAAGAAGTTCGAGGCGGTCCCTCGGTTGGGAGTCTCGCGGTCCTGAGGCACGTTATGCCAAGTGTGAATCAGAGCACGAGTTGCTAAGTATAGTTCTGGTCATACAAACAAGTAGGCCATGCATTTACGTGAGTTTAGATGTCTCGTAGGTGCGTGGTCATTGGACACCTTGTCGACAAGGATTTCTGCCTAGACTGGTTATACGCCGGGGCGCCGGGCCCAGTCATCCTAGGAGGTAGACGTTATAGCAGCGCATGCTTTTATTGCGTGGGTAGTCGGGGACTTTCCATGGGGCTAGCTACCTTGCATCGAAGGACCCGCCGCCTACCCAAGCTATGTCCGCGATGGCTTGTCATGCCAGTGGCCTTTCATATAGATAATTGGCGTGCTAAGCGGCGAATCCGCATGCACGGTGTCGGTCGTAACAAAGGTAGCGTAAGCACGGTATGCGATGTGTTATGAAATGTGTGCTCGGTTGCACCTAAAGTATTATAAAGCCTACGATTCGGGTATATGTAAAGACACGTGCTTCGGCATGAGGTATGGCATCGTACTTGAGTTCTCAACACCGGTTCCACGAGTTGGTTAGTCGTTGCGCGTTAAGTCGAGAAGGGCCGTAAGGCGAGTTTGGATAAGTCAGGTTACGCTATGAGGCACGGCCTCGATGTTTGAGGCAAAGACAAGTATTTGACACGACCTAGTCGTTACGTCCAAGAGTATGGTACGAAAGATAAGTATGAGTCGTACGTTGACAATGCAAGCACGAGAAAGGTCTAGAGGCAAAGTACGGGTATGTTATTAGTGCAAGGCATGGAGATGGTCTAAAGATACTAAATAGGCCGAGCGTCGGTCCTAAAATCGATCCTAGGGCAAGACTAGAAAGGCAATCGTAAAGGGGCTTGTATTGCAAAGTAAAATAAATGTGTCAGTTTTGTATGGGTGGGCGAGGAGCTCACTCCACCAGTACAGTTGAGTACTGACACCCACACAGTGTTTATGTGCAGGCACAGATAGAAGCTCGTGGTGCGGGGTTCGCTTGGATGCGTCGAGGCACGGAGTCCCTTGGCGATTCGGAGCGTGCGACCGCGTGAAGATCAGACTTATACGGGACATAATGTATGGACATCGCCTTCCGAAGCTTCCGCTGGATTCAAGTATTATATCGAGAGATGAGAGAGAGCAGAGAGACTTGTAAAGTGAGGCGAGTGTATTGAGTGATTGTAATCTCGGCCTTGCGCCCCAAATGTAACCATTGTTTCGATATCAATAAAGAGCTTCTTTTGAATAACTTGTGTTTTGTTCTAAATTTCGCTGCGTGTTCAATGTCTTTGCTTGGGACTTCTGGGCGACGACCTCGTCGCCGCCGTTGTAATCGGCCGTTATGGAACCCGCCTTGCACGAGCGCAATCTAGGCTCGTGCGGCATCACGCCTTAGCGAGGACGATCGCTCCTACGGGAGCGGGGCGTAACATACAGTAACTTCTTTTTAGAAGCTCTACTGTCGATAGTTGCTTGCACAAAGTCTCTTTAGATTTTTTGTGTATTACGTAGAATCGTTTTAGATCCTCGTAATTCAGAATCCTCCAGGATCTCTGTTGCACATCTTCTTTAAGGTGCTGCATTTGAAACGTTGTGTGTACAATTATTTCAGTTTCAGAATTTTTCATCAAAAATTGTGCCTCGGCAATAACAATCTCAAAGCTTTATTGAGTAGATGGATAATTCTCGTACTTCGCTCATCGATACCGGCTTTAACAAGTTAGAGAAATTCGATGGCGAACACTTCCAGATATGGAGACGAAAGGTCACTTTAAATCTTCAACTCGTGAATGTTGATCACGTGCTGTCAGAAGAAGAACCGATCGTTCCAACCACTGGATCTGCTGCGGCTGTGGCCGCTGCTACGACAAAGCAAGCGAAGTGGAAGAGAGAAAACAGTATATGCAAACTACTGATACTCAATTCCATGGAAGACTCTCTGGCAGAGTCCTACTCCAAGAAGACATCTGCCAAAGAGATATGGGACTCCTTGGAAAAGCTCTATGAAGATGACGAGAACCGGTCCAAGATCTTCATGGTAGAAAAATATCACAAGTGGACCTTCGAAGACGAGAAGGCGATGCTGCCCCAAGTGAAGGAGTTTCTGAAGTTGCGTCAGAAACTAGAAGACGAGAACATATCCCTCGTCGACAAGTTTGTCGTTGGAGGGATCGTCGTGAAACTTCCTACAGAATGGAGCAACTTCTATGCAAGGATGTATCGAAAGAAGATGGAAATTAGCTTGGAAGATTTTTTGCAAGAGATCCATGTTGAGGACGAGATGCCCTCTCAACAGAAGATGGATACTCTGTCCAAACAACTGGCGAAGGCAAATCTGGTCCAAACCAGAGAGTACCAGGGGAAGCAGGCTGCTTCTCATCGCAAAAAGAAGGACTTCACGAATCTGAAAGTGAAGGGTCCTGCTTTCAAGCAGCAGAAGTCCAAGTCCCATGTGACTTGCTTCAATTGTGGCAAGAAAGGCCACTACAAATCCGAATACAAGTCCAAGCCCAAAGAACAAGGTGAGCCTAGTAAGGTTTCTATGATTACTAATCTAGTTGCCATGATAGCACAGGTTACAAATGTGGGGGCTGACTTGGACTGGTGGATAGACACTGGTGCGACCTGCCATGTCTGTTCAGACAAAGACTGGTTCGTCTCTTATGAGCCAACTTCAGAGAAGGTCATAATGGCAAACCAGACACAAGCTGAAGTACTGGGGATCGGGATGGTGGAGCTGAAACTCACACCGGGGAACACTCTGACGCTTCAAGGTGTGAAGCATGTTCCAGTAATTTGCTAAGAACCTGATCTCTGGAAGTCTGCTCTACAACGCAGGCTTGAGGATGGACAACAATGCTGGCCAGTTGGTGATGTCCAAGAAGGGTACATTCTTCGGAAAAGCTTTCCAAACTGAAGGAATGTACAAGATTCAGCTTGTTGTAACCCAGCATGATAATATAAATACAATCACTTTTTCTGATTATTCTATTGAGTTGTGGCATAATAGGCTAGGACATGTTCATTGTAAAAGGATTAATAGAATGTCTAGTCTAGGACTTATCTCCAAGTGTGAGGGTAAGGTAGAGAAATGCGAAGTATGTGCTCAGACGAAGATCACAAGGAAACCCTTTCACAGGGTCCATCGAAGCACAGATCTTCTGGAGTTGGTTCACTCAGATATCTGTGACTTCAAACAATTCTCTACAAAGGCCGGGATAAAGTATTTCATTACTTTCATCGATGACTTCTCAAAGTATGCTTTCGTCTACTTGCACAAGTCTAAAGACGAAGAATTCGAGAAGTTCAAGAAGTTCAGGGCCGAGGCTGAGCGGCAAACTGGACAACAACTCAAGAGGTTAAGGAGTGATCGAGGCGGGAAGTATCGGTCTCATGAATTCTTATTATTCTGCAAAGAACATAGAATCATCAATGAGACAACGGCTCCGTACTCTCCTCAATCCAACGGAGTAGCAGAAAGGAAGAACAGAACGTTGACAGAGATGATGAACTACATGCTGTTGACTGCGGGTCTTCCAAAGTGTTACTGGGGAGAAGCTACACTAACGGCAACGTTCATTCTGAACAGAGTGCCATATGCAACTTCCGACATAACTCATCATGAACTCTGGTTCAAAGTCAGACCTAACTTGAATGTCATTCGAGTGTGGGGGTGTCTGGCTTATGTGAAGCTCCCGGATCTGAAGATTCAGAAGCTGGGGACAAGGACTACGAAGGCGATCTTCTTGGGGTATGCCGAGAAGAGTGATGCTCGGAGATTCCTTGATATCGAGTCAAACCATATCATCGAATCTCGCGATGCTGAATACTTTGAAGACAAGTTTTCAAAACACAAGAATATTGTTCTCGCGGATCTTCCGGAGAATGATGAGGGTACAAAGCAGACAGAAGTCTTTAATGAACCAGTAGTCCAAGATGAAGCTGTCGTCAAGGAGACACCAGCTGAACCAGAACTCGCGAGGAGGCCGAAAGAATTCGG
Organism: Iris pallida; assembly: GCA_029216955.1. Lineage (NCBI taxonomy): Eukaryota > Viridiplantae > Streptophyta > Magnoliopsida > Asparagales > Iridaceae > Iris > Iris pallida. Next base: position 3,790,492 of record JANAVB010014400.1, read on the forward strand.
AGATGATTTCGTCACCTATCATGTGGAAGCAGATCCGCTTACCTATGATGAGGCGATGAAGACCAAAGATGCAGTATTCTGTAAGGAGGCGATAGACAACGAGATTGACTCTATCACCTCCAACAACACATGGGTATTGGTTGACCTGCCAGAAGGAGCAAGACCCATCGGATGCAAATGGATCTTCAAGAAGAAGATGAAAGCAGATGGAACCATTGACAAGTTCAAGGCCAGGCTAGTGGCCAAGGGGTTTGCTCAGAAGCAGGGGATCGACTACTTTGACACTTATGCTCCAGTAGCTCGGATGACAACCATCAGATTGTTAATTGCTCTAACAGCAATACACAAGCTGGTGATACATCAGATGGATGTGAAAACGGCATTCCTTAATGGCGAGCTGACCGAAGAGATCTACATGCAACAACCAGAAGGTTTTGTCGTCAGAGGTCTGGAAGACAAAGTCTTCAAGTTGATGAAGTCTCTGTATGGTTTGAAACAAGCTTCCAAAATGTGGCATGAGAAGTTTGACAAGGTGATAAGGTCAAATAGCTACAAGGTCAGTAAAACAGACAAGTGTGTCTATACGAAGTTTGCTGACGGAAGAGGAGTAATCGTATGTCTTTACGTGGACGACATGCTAATCCTAGGTACAGATTTAAGCTGCGTCACAGAGACAAAGAAATTCCTCTCGACCAAGTTCAGTATGAAGGACTTGGGGGATGCCGACGTAATCTTGGGGCTCAAGATCATCCGGACAGGCACTGAAATAGCGCTGTCATAATCTCATTATATTGAGAAGATGCTCACTCGCTACGGGTATCAAGATCTTCCTTTTATTGATACACCGTACCGGAGTGATCAGAAGCTGGAGACAAATTCGAGGGAAAGCGTCAGGCAGTTGGAGTACGCTAGCGTCATCGGAAGCTTGATGTACGCTACTACTGTCACAAGGCCTGACATAGCTTTTGCAGTGGGAATGCTGAGTCGGTTCACTAGCAATCCAGGCGTTGAGCACTGGAAAGCTGTGAAGCGTGTTATGAGATATCTCAAGAAAACTCAGACATATGCACTTTTCTACAGCGGAGATCCGTCAGAAGTGGAAGGCTTCAGTGATGCTAGCTGGTGTTCAGATATGGAGAGCGAGTATTCCACAGGTGGATTCATATTCGCCATGGGCGGAGCTGCTATATCGTGGAAGTCGAAGAAGCAGACTATGTTATCTCGCTCCTCTATGGAATCTGAATTCTTTGCATTGGATGCTGCTACAGATGAAGCAGAGTGGCTTCGGGAGCTCATGTATGATCTTCCGGTGGTTGGGGCTCAGATACCGGCAATACCGATATACTGTGACAACCAGGCGGCAGCAGCAGTGGCACCAAATGAACTCTTCAACGGGAAGAAGAGAGCGGTGCGGTTGAAGCACAGAGCAGTACACGATCTTATCAAGAGAGGTGTTATTGTAGTGATTGATGTTCGGAGTCAGGAGAACCTGGCGGATCCGTTCACCAAGGGCCTCAAGCGCCAGCTGGTCGATGACACAGCTTGTAAAATGGGCTTGAAGGCATTCTGATATTGTGTTATTACATTCTTACCATAAAATTTTATGCTATTAGTTCAAAGAGAAATCTACTAGACATCTAGCTTTTGGTTCAAGGTAGGACTATTAAACAGAAGAATATCAGAAACGGTGGGTACTTGTTCTATGTGACATTGAGAGGTTACGGACCTACAACCACTGTTGTCTACTGTTGTTTTCTGCGAAAAACGGATCCTGTGGGAAGGATGGCTTAAATGCCTTAATGAGTTCTCAGGCAGAGTGAATGCCTGAAGTGCTTTACAGGAAGCACGGTAGCGCAGCACTACAAGGAGTGTAACTCCATGCTACAGTGGGGTGACTCCACCATGAGGTTCCCAGGTAGGGGTAATGCCTCGAATTTGTAAGCCAAGTCACAGCGGAGTAGCACCGCAAATAGGCAGGTAGCCTAATGCTGTATGATAATCGTAATAAAGAGAGGTAGACAACACTACAAAGAGGACGATGTCCTTATGTTATAGTGGCATGACACCACGAAGAGGTACCAGGTAGGGTAAAGCCTCGGCTTTGCGAGCCATGTCATAGCGGCGTAACACCGCACGGAAGCGCAAGGCTTCATGCTGGGTAGTTTGGCACTACAAAAAGGCCTATGACCTCATGCTACAGTAGTATGACACTACGATGAGGTACCCAGGTAGGGTAAAGCCTCGGTTTTAAGCCATGTCATAGCGGCGTAGCACCGCAAAGAAGCGCAATGCTTCATGCCATGACTCTTTATAAAGAACTCACCTATAGTGTATGGACAGAGATATTAGGCCGTATCTTGAGGGTAAACTTGTAGACGCCCAAAAATTATACACTGAAACCAGGCTGGCACAAGGCCTTCAATGTGCAGCCAGAAGCACAGTTGATGTCATTATGTGAGTAGGAAGAATTGCAGTTATGATGCAGAATTCAAGGCTTAGTCTATTCTTGTATCATGATGTTATTTAACCTATGCGGGAAGATTCAAGTCGTAGCGACATCTCTCCTAATGCATGATGGGCAGTAACTGTGGGGAACGCTCAACCCATATATTGAGATATGTGGGGGATTGTTGGTGTTTTTTGTCTTTGGACTAGAAAAGATAGTCCCACATCGGCTACACCAAATGGTGAGTATCTCAATATAATGCATTGCTTTTGTTGAGGTGTGCACATGAGGTGTAGTGGGGCACAAGTTTGTGCCATGTGGGAGTATTTTCCTAGAAGGAAAAAGGATTAAATCCAACAAGGATGCAAGTTAATTTTTGTTGTGCGGACTCGGACTCGGACACGGACTCCAGGATGTCTCGTGCATGCACGGGAGTGTTCGGGGGGTAGGCGTGGACTGGCACACTTCTATGCTGATTGTGGGATGATCTAAAATATCAAACTCTATTTTTGAGTATTGGTATTTTAGTCCCACATCGGATAAGAGAAGAGGTGAAGTCTCAACTCCACTCTATAAATAGAGCCCCTTGGCCTCCTTTGAAAGATGCACCAAGAAGAGAATTGAGGGAGTCTGTTAAGTCCAGGAAGCTCATTCAAGTCTCAAATATTGACTTACGAGCGTTCCAGAAGTTCTTCGTGAACTTGCTGGTTCCTGGAAGCTGTTCGTGCTCGTGTGGGGCGAATAAAGCTTTGAGCAACGGTGGTTCATTCATCCCAGCATCTCATTCTCGCCTGTCATCGCTGCTGTTGTCTTTTACAGTAACTTCTTTTTAGAAGCTCTACTGCCGATAGTTGCTTGCACAAAGTCTCTTTAGATTTTTTGTGTATTACGTAGAATCTTTTTAGATCCTCGTAATTCAGAATCCTCCAGGATCTCTGTTGCACATCTTCTTTAAGGTGCTGCATTTGAAACGTTGTGTGTACAATTGTTTCAGTTTCAGAATTTTTCATCGAAAATTGTGCCTCGGCAATAACAATAGTGGTAGAAAAGAAGAAAAACAATTAATACAAATAATTTTTTTTATTGATATTATTTTGTTAAATTTTATAACATTTTTATTTGCTTCTAGAAAAGCTGAAAGGGTGAAAATAGAAATTTTATCTTCAACCTTCATGTCCAACTTTTTTTTGAATCTTTAATGACGTTTTTCGATATCTTCAAATCTTTAATTTTCACAGAGATTGATCAAACACTGCAAGACTTTGTTGGTTCATTCTTTAGCTTATGTACTGTCATCTATAGTAAGAGCTTGAAAGACTAATTCATTAACATCTGCACCTCATCTCTTTAGTGTTGAGTCCATTTTTTCTACAGTATGTGACATTTCTTAATTTGCAGTTTAGGGTTGGTTTAGGTTGTTTTGAATCGGTTTTTCTTTAGAAAGTTTTGATATTGGTTTTCATACCGGTGTCTGTTGATTCCGTGAGCTATACTTTGAAAGATACGTAAAGAAATTAGAGACCGAACTCCATAAATATATAGAAAAAAATTAAGGGTGTTGTTTTTGTCCACTCTACCCCCTCCCCTATAGAAATGATAAGAAAGAAAGACAATTTTGCGTTCTTTTTGTTACCGTGTTTGATCTAAGGAGCGGCTGATTAATCCGAGCTTCAACTTGTTCCCAAATTAAGGAAAAAACACCAAGTAATATAAGATGGAAATGTATGATATATCAGTAAACAAGAATTATGAGTAGGATTATATATACTAGCATATATGCACGTGCTTTGAACGTATTTATTATTAGAAATATTAAATGATACTTGTAGTCAAATTTTGTTTAGCTTCCAATGAATGAATGATGCTAAACAAAGTCCATTTTTTAATATCTCAATTTTAGATACTTATTGTATTTAAGAGCTGTTGTAATTTGGAATATCAAAGGATAACTTTTATATTTACCTAGATATTTTATATTAATTTTAATTATTTTTTTAACTAGTAAATATAGTAAAAATATTTTTAGAAAGAAACTTCTGCGAAGAAGCCTGCATTTCACATTATATAGTACAATAAATTCAGGTGCAGAATGTGGATCCCTAGATACATGACAAGCAGGCCTAAACTGTTGCAACAACAGGACATTTATGTATTGCCACAAAAAAAAAAAAAAAAACAAAAAAAACAAAAAACAAAAACCATTTCTTCTATGCAACTTTGTTAAAGGGCATTGTCCTTTTTTATTTCTAGCAACTTGTTATTGCTAGTTTTTTATTTCAAAAACTGTAATATTTATTTCTATTCAAAGTAACAAAATATGTTTGTAGCCTGTCTGCATAAGTCTAAAGAGCTGCAATCAGCGCATATTTTCGATTTTTATGTACGTTTTTACGATCTTTGTAATATGACAATAACACCATCTTCCTTTATTGTTATTTTTCCAGACACATAATTCCAAAAATAAGAATAAATGCAACTTTGGCTAATCCAAAGCACTGAAAGGTGTGCAAATAATAGAGAAAATGTGGCCAGCAGGTCTCAATTCCTTGTTAATGAGGAACAAATTAAGTTTGTGCAATGTCAATGGGATAATGATGAAAAAGCACGGAATTGAGCCCACCTAAGGAAGAAGCCTTGGACAACATTGGATTTGGAAGTTTTTACTTATCTTCAGTGTTAAAGCCCATAACCATGTTTTATTTATCAGACGCCATTACTAAATCCAATTCTACATTTCTACTTTACTATTAATTTTTCTATTTTCCTTAATAATATACATAAGGAAAAAGAGAAGGAAAAAAGAAGAAGCTTGACCTATCTTTTTTTTTTTTTTTTTTAGCTTGATCTATCTGACTTCCTTAAAGTTTTCGAAATATTTCTTTGAAACTTCAATTATTTGTGGACTTTTCTTGCTTTTATATATATATATATATATATATATATATATATATATATATATATATATATATATATATATATAGAAAGCGGATCAAAAGTCTTCCTTAGAAAACCTCTTAAAAATTCTCCTCACTCTAATCCGTAATTTAATGTTAATATTAATATTAATATTAATATTAATATTAATGTTAATATTAATGTTAAATACTAAAATTAACATTAAACTTAACATTAAAATTAATATTAGTAACATTAACAAAAACGATATCCATTATTTCTGCCTCAAGCCAAGTTAGTTTGGCCTACACCATAATTAGTCGTGTTGGACTAATAATCATCCTGGCCGTTTATGAAGTGAAATTTAAAAGTGAAGTACTTAATGCATGGTACAATATATCATGTCCCTTAACTAAGTATTACCAAAAACTCAAATTGATGTCTGTGAGTTGTGGCCTAGCGGTAGCAACAGAACTCTGGTGCGCAAGACGCGGATTCGAATTTTCGCATTTGCAAAGCCGAAAAAAAAAAAACTCAAATTGATATGTAAGAAACCAATATTGTATAAGAATGTTTTGTGCAGGTCATACTTCAGCTAGGACTAAGCTATATATGCACAAGTTGGTTTTGGTCCATCGCTGTAGGAGCAGCTCAAGAGTTAGAAAAGTAAAGAGGACACCTCGGGACGAGACTAGTACACCGAAGATCAGTCAAAATGAGGGCAGTGGTTAATTGGCCTTTCAAAGTCTCATGTATTTTTTTTTTTTTTATTTTATAAAAGGAGCCGCCTCATTTAACTAACATAAAAGTGTTATACAATCTATGCTTTCATCCTACTAATTAGTAGTTTATGTGTTTAATTAAGGAGAGTTTAAACAAAACAATATAAATTTCACTAGTATGTATGCATGTGATTTGCACGCATAATATTTGGCAAGAACAAACAATATCTCTCTTAATTATCTAACTATCCATGTTAAATTTAATAAATAATTTTAACTAGAAATTGCTGAAATCCAATTTCGGGGTTGGTCTTTATGAAAAATCCACCCGCAGGATAAATTTTATGAAATGTCAAGAATTATATATTCTCACATTAAATATTCCAAGATTCCCTTTAGAAGTTCTGTATTTACAAAATTGTCATTTTGATAATACCATAACTACCCCTTCGCACAAACTCAGATTTGGATTGCGATTCTCGTCTTCTTCTTCTTTTTCACGAGAGATCTGAATTCCATTGCTCTCATCTTCAGCAGATATCGCAAAGATCGTTCGTAGTTCATTGCGCTTTTCTTCAGTCGAACTTCGGTCATCGCTCATCATCATCATCATCATCTTCCTGGAGATATTTGAAGTTTTCCGGCGCTTAGGTCAATTGTCTTCTTCTTCTTTTCCATAAGAGTTAGCATCGTTTTGAAAGAAGAACGAAACTCTTTATTGCTGACAAATTTTTTTCTACAAAAAAAAACAAAAAATTAGGTTTCTGTCAACTGTTCTCCATCATTCTCCGTGATTTTAACACGGAGAATGACCATTCTTCGTGATTTTAACACGGAGAATATCCATTCTCTGTGTTAAAACCACGAAGAATGGTCATTCTCCGTCATTTTAACACGGAGAATGACAATTCTCCGTGGTTTTAATACGGAGAATGACCATTCTCCGTGTTAAAATGACGGAGAATGGACATTCTCCGTGTTAAAATGACGGAGAATGGACATTCTTCTCCGTGTTAAAACAACGGAGAATGGCCATTCTCTGTGTTAAAATGACGGAGAATGGCCATTCTCCGTGGTTTTAACACGGAGAATGGACATTCTTCGTCATTTTAGCATGAAGAATGACCATTCTCCGTCATTTTAACACGGAGAATGGTCATTCTCCTGCATTTTAACACGAAGAATTGTCATTTTCCGTCAATTCTCCGTGATATTAACACGGAGAATGACAATTCTCCGTTATTTTAACACGGATAATGACCATTCTCCGTTATTTTAACACGGGGAATGATCATTCTTCGTGATTTTAAGAACGGAGAATGGTGATTTCTAATACGGAGAATGACCATTCTCCATGTTAAAACCACGGAGAATGACCATTCTCCGTCATTTTATGTAGTGCCCCGTCTCGCAAAGTCAATCGGAGGAATCGAAACGCCGACGGCGTTCGAACTAGCCTTGCAACGGCTGCTCGAAGGCTCGCTCGGTCGAGGCGACTCCTCGCTCAGGTGGGGTAGTTTCGGTGAACTTGCCTCATCTTAGCCTTCACTTAATAACTCGCATGTTTTTAACTTGCACAAGTATGCTAAACTAAAAGCTACGAACGCACATAGCTAAGGGAGTAATCCCGACGGGTCGAAATATGCTAGAAATTGGAAAAGGTCCCACGGCCGTCTTAGAAGTTTGCTCAGCGTGCTTTCAAATGATACTCGATCCTTCGTTCCCGTGGCTTGGGAGAAGGGAAGTTGGCTTAAGCTGCTAAGTTGTCCCGACACTTGAAATAGCCTAAGTCATAGGCGTCGCCTGCGTGAATGTTTGATGAAGCATGCACGGTCCCATCGTTTTGCCCCAACACTTGAAATAGCCTAAGTCATAGGCGTCGCCTGCGTGAATGCTTAATAAAGCATGCACGGTCCTGTCCCGCAAGGCTTGGCATAGCCTTCGTACGTCCCGCAAGTTAAGTCATCTTGCACGGCTTGTTGGATTAAGTCTAGGCACCCGAGAACTTGGTTATTCAAGTTGAACGCGTGCACGGCACGTTCCCTCGATGCGAAGCTCGGCGTAGCCTTTGCTCGTCGAGTCGTTGCCCGAATAAGTTAGACAAGAGTTGTGCTGGGCTATCGAAGCCATTTCTAGCACTGTCCTGCTCTATCTGCGGTTGTCAAGTCGCGTAGTCCCTTGAGAACAAGGCTCGTCGTATAAAGTATATGACTTGAGCGTTAGCATCGCCTAGAGAACCAGGTCTGTCTAAGGCACGAGCTACGGTCGGTTTAGTGAAAAGCTTGCCACGAACAAAGGAAGTCCACGCGACTGGCTGTCGCCGAGATCGGTTCCGCTACTTGGGAGTCTTGCTTAGTCTTGATAAATCCTGCACACGAGATCGGTCCCGCTACTTGGGAGTCTCGCTATGTCTTGAAAGGAAAGCATGGTCATGTTAAGGAAGGATTGGTAGATCGAGTTGAGACTTGCATGGTCATTGGACAACTTGTCGACAAGGTGTAGTCTTCTCGAATGATTGCCGGGGTGCCGGGATCATTCGGCCTGGGGGAAGCGCGTTTGTCACTCCCCATTTCCGGAATACGTAAATTTTTGATTTTTCATGTATATGGTATCTGGCACATGTATCTTTATTGCATATATCCTGTATTTGTAACTGGCCATGGCATGGAACAGTATCTCGTCGCGGATTAGTGTGCCATTCCTTGTCTTTGTTTGGTTGTAGGCGTGGTTCACTGTTTCGATGATAGGATTTCTGAACCGTGTTGTGGTTAGGATTTTTTTAATTAATTTAATTAGTTGTATCATGTAGCAATTAACATGTCATTAGTCACATGGTTAAGAGCATGTTTAAGCTTAGGGTTTCTTTGAGTCAACCCAACCCCTATATATATTCTCTTCCACACTCTCTCTCCTCATTCACTCTTTCATTTATTTTGCTCAAACAACATTTAGGCAAGTACATCTTGCACCAAATGGAGAGATTCTTGCATTTTTTATTTCTTAATTTTTCTTAGATATTATTTGCCTATATTGTTCTTCTCTTCATTCTCTACAAGTTTAGTTCTTGGAGTTTTTGATTTTAATAGCTAGTTTGGTGTAGATCTAAGTTTTTATAACTAGGGTTTTATGGATTTCTATGGTTTTGATCTATCAAACTTGGTTGTTTTCGAAAACTAATGGTCCTATGTTGTAGGGAATTCAATTCTACCCAATTTTGACCTTTGAAAAGTTAGATTTCGACTTGTTTTGAGGAAGTTATGGCCAAAATAATATTTGGGCATTTTCTATGTCATCTGCCCTGGTTTTGGCAGGGACGATGAATAGTGCCGCATGAATAGTGCCGCAGCCGCAGGAATGAATAGTGCTGTAGGAATAAATAGTGCCGCAGCCGCATGAATGAATAGAAAGCCACAGGAATGAATAGTGCCGCAGCCGCATGAGATGAATAGTACCGCAGGATGAATAGTGCTGTATGGCTTGAATAGTGCCGCATAGTGCCTATTTTGGCTATTTTATGTCCTTTTTGACTGATTTGTGGCCAGAATTTCTCTCAACTCCCAACATGAAAGTTGTAGATCTTTGTATTGGCTTCAAGGGTCCTCATGTCTCACTTTAACCAGAATTCATATGTGACTTTTATGTCACGAGGAGTCCGAGTGACTTCCTGACTTGACCATGTTCCTGACCTGATTACCTGTATACGTGCTGGTACATGTTCTAAGTGTGTATTGAGATACAATATTAGTATGCACTGCGGTGCCATTTAATGAGTGCACTGAGGTGTGACTCTACATGCCAAGTGATCGTTCGTGTTATATGTCAATACATGTCTACCTTCCAGTACAGTCATGGTAATTGGTCAGTAATAGTGTCGTGGTATGTTGATTGTTGTTTGAAGCATTACACTAAGCATGGATCTAGATCGGGCCGATGTGGATTCATACTTAGGGTACGCGTACTATGGTACGACATATAGGAGGATGACCATGTGACCACGACATGTAATTCCATATCAAGATAGGGTTAATCTAAGAAACTCAAATTGGTAGATGCATTGGATGGGAAGAATCCCGAGATCGTGCCATACTGGCCACCCCAGGTCCTGTCCTGACATGTCGGGTTGGCCGCCACGGATACAGTTTCATCCGCCTATAGTGGATGACTATATCCGACTCCTACGTGCTATGTGTTATATGTTTTAGCACGGTGGCCTTACGGAGGGCCGGTGCATAATCAAAGTTCTATGTATATATGTATATTATATGGTTTGGCTAGTCCTGCTGGGTTGACACGATCTGAGGATTCCTATAATTTGCATTATTGAGATAATCCAGACAAATCATAGAAAACTGTAGGATTGATTGGCCGCTTGTAAGCTGACTTGTTTTGTGATATATTTTCTTCTGTTAGCAACTAAGGAACATGGACTATCGTGGTGCATGGTCCAACCCATGTCCTTGTTTGGTTGTTGGGTTGGGCTATTGTGCTGCGATGGGCTATGGACCGAAGTCGCGATCAGAAGCCCTTTTACCTGCCCATGGCTATAGGATATATCTTATCTCGACACGATAGTGGCACCGTTTGTCCTTGTTTGGTTGTAAGGGTATCGTATTGTCTCGATGATATGGTATAAGCCTATAACTCATGAATCAGGTCTTATTTAACTCATTGGATTTTATCTCACTCTTTTGTGCTCCCTTGTGGTACTTGCTATTCGGGACCTGACACCGCTGGTTTTGTTTGGCCAGATCTCGTAGCAGCTCCAGAGGATCCAGCCTTCCACCCGAACAATGGTGCACACCAGGAGTATGGGCGCCAGGGACCATGAGTGGGTTTCTTCTTCACTGCTCTGATATCTTCTATTTTGTACTTGACGTTTAGCCATCGGCACATGTTTAGCCGGCAGTTCTGGACACTAGTTTCCTTTGCATAATTGTAATTAAATCAGACTGCAACTGACTATAGTTATGTACTATTGACTCTCGGAACTAGCTCATCATTTTGTATAGCTAGACTCATGAATCATTTTGATGAAGCATCGGGGACGCCTTACTGCTTTGTCTTATATGATCATTATTTACTGCTTCTTGTTTTGATAGATTGAGACATAGATGCTCTGTGGGACCATAGGAGACCTGATTGTAGCATGCACCCCCTTGTCTCTTGACAGCCACAATCGCCGTATGACGTTTATATACCTCATACGGTGTAGCTGGCCTAGTCCGTCTCAGTATTCCGGTACTGGGGCGTGACAGCGTTGCGGCTCAAGGTAGGATGCTGGATAACCGCATGGGAGATTCGGCACCTCCGGGGCTAGCTACCCGCGGAGGGACGGTCCGATATTCCCGAGCCAGTCCAAGATAGCTTGACATTGCTAGTGACCACCTCATATAGTTGTGTCGGCAAGAGCGACAATCCGCGTGTTTGCCTTTGGATAGCGTCAAGTACTAGCACGGCGTCGGCCGAATCATGAGACAGTCTAGCACGACATGTGTCAAGTCAGCAAGATGTAATCCCGTTAGTGCCAGCCTTGTATCAGCACGGAAGAAATGAGTTATAGCTTATGTCAGCAAGACACGTGCTTCGGCACTAAGCAAGGCTTTCGCGTATCAATATTGGCATTCGCGTATTGGCTTTCGCGTATCAAGTATTGGCTTTCGCGTATCAATATTGGCATTCGCGTATTGGCTTTCGCGTATCGGTATTGTTGGCCTAAGTTTGTATAAGTTAAGTCGAGTGCCATCGCTTTAAGTCGAAAGGACCGTAATGTAAAAGTTGGCTAAGTCAGGGAATCGTTAGGCACGACCTCATCTTGAAACACGGACAAGTCTAGGCAAAGTCTAGAGGCACGACATGCACGAGTCGTCCCCTTAATGTCGTTGGCACGAGAATTGGTCTAGAGGCACTTGAGTTTAAGTGAAAGTCTTGGCACGGCCGAGTTCGCATGAGTTGCTCTTCGGCGAAGCACTGGCTCGAACATGTTAAGTTACGAATAGAGTATGGCACGACACTGCCGTCCCGAGTTCAAATTTGGTCAAGTACATGCACGACGAGGTACTGCCTCGATCGAAATACACGTTGATATTATAGCACGACCATGTCGTTGCACATCGAGTTGGTTAGGCGTCAAGTCTTAAAACTGATCCTAAGATAAGACTAGCAAGACAATCAAAAAGGGATTTAAGCTGCACAAAGTAAATGAACGTGTCGGTTTTGTATGGGTGGGCGAGGAGCTCACTCCACCAGTACAGTTGAGTACTGACACCCACACAGTTTTCATGTGCAGGCACAGGTAGAAGCTCGTGGCGCGGAGCTCGCTTGGATGCGTCGAGGCACGGAGTTTCTTGGCGATTTGAAGTGTGCGGCCGCGTGGAGTCAAAGACTTATACATGACATAATATATGGACATCGTCTTACGAAGCTTCCGCTGGCTCAACCATTTGTATCGAGAGATGAGAGAGAGCAGAGTGACTTGTTAAAATAAGAGAAAAGTGAGCACGAGAGACTTATAATTTGGCCTTGCGCCCACAAATGAAATCTTATATTCAATATTAATAAAAGAGTTTGTTTTGAATGACTTGTGTTCATGTGTGCTTGTTCTAATTTCCGCTGCATATTCAATGTATCTGCTTGGGACTTCTGTGCGACGACCCCGTCGCCGCCGATGTAATCGACCGTTATGGAACCTGCCTTGCACGAGCGCAATCTAGCCTCGTGCGGCATCACGCCTTAGCGAGAACGATCGCTCCTACAGGAGCGGGGCGTGACATAATGGTATCAGAGCACGGCTTTACGTCCTTAGACTTTACGTCGAATTTCTCAGCTTTGAAAGCTCGTCGTTGGAAAATAAGTGTGTGCTCTCTCTCGAATGTCCCTCGACATGTCCATACAATAATTCTAAATATTTTTGAAAGCTCGTTCAAGCGTTCAATCGAACGCATCGGTAGGCCTTTGTGCCGAACTGTGTTAAACATGGCTTGATAGAAAACACGTGCTAAGTTAACATGTCGCATGTGTGCCTAACTAGTCCTACGATGACCCTAGCAATTGAGCGTGTAAACTCGAATATAGTCCGCACGGGATGGTTATGCACACAGCCTTTTGGCTAAGTTGTGCCGCGTGTCGCACACCTCGACCTTTTGGTGCGAACGAGTTGCGAGCGATATCAAGTACCGCTCGGTCGGGAACGAAGCTACACTTAGAGTGTCCATCGATAGAAACGCTATCGAGTTAACGCTTAGGCGTACACGGAAGATTGATGTAGATTTTGAGGAATAGTGCGGACGACTTAGTACGTCGAGACGACGCGAGCGACTACGCTAGAGATTCGTCGAACGAATCGGAAGGATGTCTTAGCGAATGATGCGAACGTGATTGAGGACTAGATCGGATGGCTCGAATCCGAGTGGTGTATGGTGTGTCTTGGAAATCATTCGAGCAAATATTGAGGATTACGAGTATGTCGACGAGGCGATGCGATCGCGCAAAGCCTTAGAACGCGTCACGCTTAGTGGGTCGTGACTTCGAATGTCCCGAACGAGCATCCCGTTCGGACAACTTGTGAATAGGCAACGCGAGTTAGAAAACGATATCGAATCACGCTCGGAACAATGAATGAAAATGAATGTCTCCATCGAGGAAACTTAGAGGATCGTGCCTATGATTTTGGATTTTGATCGAATGGAATTGTGGTATATCCAGTTCAGACAATAGCATCAGTCACACGACTCGAAATTGGTTGCAAAGAAAGATCGTCAGGTTACGCATATCGTCGATGGTATTGAGGCGTATCAAAGATCGATATGCGATAGCTCGGGGGTACTCTGACTCGGCGAATGACGATCGTGCAAGTGTCATTGTTCCGATGGATGCTATACTCGTGATGTTGAAATGTGTCGAAGAAAAGATAAACTTGGCTCGAGGATTTTCTAGTTGAACGAATGACAAACGGACTATCGAACTGAGATCTTGCCTTGGAAGAAAATGAAGTGTTTGGATTTGCTTCACTGACAACCACAATGTTGACGTTCTTGTCTTATGCGAGCGCAACTCCAGCCTCGCACATATGTCGCGTCGATTAGGGCGATCACTCCGCGTAAGCGCTGGTATGGTGATTCATACAGCGGGGGTGATCGAACTTGTATTGCGTGGCAATTTGTATGTTTTGACTTGTGGTTTGATACGAAGGTAAACTCGAGAATGACCCAGTGTGCTTGATGATCGAACTTGAGGATTGAGTAGGTCCAATCCGCGTATCGAGAATGAATTAATCTAGACTCAAGCAAGAGTTACGCCCCGATGAGAATGATTATTCCGCAGGAGCGTTGTATGGTGATTCATGGACCACCGTGGATGATCGGACTCGCGTGAGATTGGGGCGCAACATATTGTCAAAGCTAGATGACCTCGTGATCGAATACATGAATTGGTTAGAATTGGTGATTTGAATGGATTCGAATACGCGCAACGAATGCATTCATGCGAATAGGTGATCGTGCTCGATGTTTAGAAATCTGAGTGACGCGAGGTTGGGTAAAAAAAATCTCGTACTACTGACTTTGGTTTGACCCTAGGATTGGGGTCAGCATTGGCATTATTATTGGGGAACTATGATTCCAATCCTGACATTGACTTAGCCTTGAGAAATGGCCTAGCGGTTAGGCGATACGCCCCTGTTTCAAGTGTTAGAAATCGAAATATTGATCTTGAGGATTGGCATGGATTAAAAGAGTGAATCAAGAATAGGAAACCCTGCTCACGAGATTCGGCTGACATGCATATATTTCAGGGACGCCTGAGTATGTGCACGATGCGACTCGAGTGAGAACGACGAATTTGCTATCATACGGCTTGGTTGAATGTATGTATTTTGGGGACGCTCGGAATGCGTGCACGATCCAGCCAAGTGATACGTTGAGTTCAAGCAAGACTTGAGGATTGAAAAGTGTTGAGGAACTTGAAATCGTGTTAAAATGAAAAGAATGATAGGAGTACAAGCGTGGCTCGGAATCAAATAAACGCGTAGGCGTACCCCGCACGACTGTTATAGTCCCATGTCTAGGCTCGATTAAGTCTTGGCCATAGAAATGGTAGGATGGCTTGCCTTCAGAAAAGTCTCGAGGACGAGACTTGTTCTGAGTGGTGTATGTTGTAGTGCCCCGTCCCGCAAAGTCAATCAGAGGAATCGAAACGCCGACGGCGTTCGGACTTAGCCTTGCAACGGCTGCTCGAAGGTTCGCTTGGTCGAGGCGACTCCTCGCTCAGGTGGGGTAGTTTCGGTGAACTTGCCTCATCTTAGCCTTCACTTAATAACTCGCATGTTTTCAACTTGCACAAGTAGGCTAAACTAAAAGATACGAACGCACATAGCTAAGGGAGTAATCCCGATGGGTCGAAATATGCTAGAACTTGGAAAAGGTCCCACGGTCGTCTTAGAAGTTTGCTCAGCGTGCTTTCAAATGACACTCGATCCTTCGTTCCCGTGGCTTGGGAGAAGGGAAGTTGGCTTAAGCTGCTAAGTTGTCCCGACACTTAAAATAGCCTAAGTCATAGGCGTCGCCTGCGTGAATGCTTGATGAAGCATGCACGGTCCCATCGTTTTGCCCCAACACTTGAAATAGCCTAAGTCATAGGCGTCGCCTGCGTGAATGCTTAATAAAGCATGCACGGTCCTGTCCCGCAAGGCTTGCATAGCCTTCGTACGTCCCACAAGTTAAGTCGTCTTGCACGGCTTATTGGCTTAAGTCTATGCACCCGAGAACTTGGTTGTTCAAGTCGAACGCGTGCACGGCACGTTCCCTCGATGCGAAGCTCGGCGTAGCCTTTGATCGTCGAGTCGTTGCCCGAATAAGTTAGACAAGAGTTGTGCTGCGCTATCGAAGCCATTTTTAGCACTGTCCTTCTCTATCTGTGGTTGTCAAGTCGCGTAGTCCCTTGAGAACAAGGCTCGTCGTATAAAGTATATGACTTGAGCATTAGCATCGCCTAGAGAACCAGGTCTGTCTAAGGCACGAGCTACGGTCGATTTAGTGAAAAGCTTGCCACGAACAAAGGAAGTCCACGCGACTGGCGTCGGCCGAATCATGAGACAGTCTAGCACGACATGTGTCAAGTCAGCAAGATATAATCCCGTTAGTGCTAGCCTTGTATCAGCACGGAAGGAATGAGTTATAGCTTATGTCAGCAAGAGACGTTCTTCGGCACTAAGCAAGGCTTTCGCGTATCAATATTGGCATTCGCGTATTGGCTTTCGCGTATCAAGTATTGGCTTTCGCGTATCAATATTGGCATTCGCGTATTGACTTTCGCGTATTGACATTGTTGGTAGAGGTGGGCACGGGTCGGATCGGGTCCAAATTTTATGGATCCGGACCGGACCCGTTAATTGGCGGGTCGGGACGGGACGGGTCCAAAAATTATTGGAACCGGTACGGATTCGACCCGTTCGAAACGGGTCCAAACCGAACCGACCCGCGGGTCCAAACGGATCAAAAAAAAAAATCAAAAAATTATAGAATAGTAAACATTTACACATGTTCTATTATCTAGAAGAACAAAACAAGTATTATATTTTTCCAATTTCTAGAATTTGTTTACTAAACAATAACGTGTGCTATTATTTATAAATTATAATATGAAAAAAAAATCAAAATTGATAAATAAAAAAAATCATACTCCTAGAAACGGGTCGGTTCGGGGCCCCGTTTATTTTAAAAATAGGACCCGCCCCGCCCCGTTAGTGTCACACGACTCGCCCCGGCCCGCCCCGTTTAAATTCCAAATTTTAGGAACCGCTCCGTTTGACCAATATACGGTTCGGGTCGGGTCGGAACCGCGGGTCCTGGACCCGTATGCCCACCCCTAATTGTTGGCCTAAGTTTGCATAAGTTAAGTCGAGTGCCATCGCTTTAAGTCGAAAGGACTGTAATGTAAAAGTTGGCTAAGTCAGGGAGTCGTTAGGCACGACCTCATCTTGAAGCACGGACAAGTCTAGGCAAACTCTAGAGGCACGACATGCACGAGTCGTCCCTTAATGTCGTTGGCACGAGAAATGGTCTAGAGGCACTTGAGTTTAAGTGAAAGTCTTGGCACGGCCGAGTTCGCATGAGTTGCTCCTCGACGAAGCACTGGCTCGAACATGTTAAGTTACGAATAGAGTATGGCACGACCCTGCCGTCCCGAGTTCAAGTTTGGTCAAGTACATGCACGGCGAGGCACTGCCTCGATCGAAATACACGTTGATATTATAGCACGACCATGTCGTTGCACATCGAGTTGGTTAGACGTCAAGTCTTAAAACTGATCCTAAGACAAGACTAGCTAGACAATCAAAAAGGGATTTAAGCTGCACAAAGTAAATGAATGCGTCGGTTTTGTATGGGTGGGCGAGGAGCTCACTCCGCCAGTACAGTTGAGTACTGTCACCCACACAATTTTCATATGCAGGCACAGGTAGAAGCTCGTGGCGCGGAGCTCGCTTGGATGCGTCGAGGCACGGAGTTTCTTGACGATTCGAAGCGTGCGGCCGCGTGGAGTCAAAGACTTATACAGGACATAATGTATGGACATCGCCTTACGAAGCTTCCGCTGGCTCAACCATTTGTATCGAGAGATGAGAGAGAGCAGAGTGACTTATAAAAATGAGAGAAAAGTGAGCACGAGAGACTTGTAATTTGGCCTTGCGCCCACAAATGAAATTTTGTATTCAATATCAATAAAAGAGTTTCTTTTGAATGACTTATGTTCATGTGTGCTTGTTCTAATTTCCGCTGCATATTCAATGTATCTGCTTGGGACTTCTGTGCGACGACCCTGTCGCCGCCGTGTAATCGACCGTTATGGAACCTGCCTTGCACGAGCGCAATCTAGCCTCGTGCGGCATCACGCCTTAGCGAGGAGTTTTTGAAGGAATGTTTGAAGATTTTGGAGGAGAAAACCTAGATTCGAAACTGAGCGGCGTATGGAAGAAGAGGAAGTATCGAAACTTTTTTTAAGAGTAGGGTTCGGAGGTGTTTTCAATAAATTAGAAGGACAAAAAGGTCATTCAGACCCCCTTTATATATTTTTCGCTAATTCTGGACACGCGATGAAATGTTATTTTGCGGTGGATTTTACATAAAACTTTTATAATTTTTGGACATTTCATAAATTTTCTCTAATTTTAATTAGCAACATAAATAAAAATATTTTATAACAAAAACTTTCGCGATGAAGCCTTAAACTTTTTTTTTATTATATAGTACCATAAATAAGCACGATTGAGTAATCTATTTTGACCAACATATGAGTTTATTACATATATATTTGGAGATTTGCAAGGGAAAGTCGCTCAAGTGCTGAACTGAGGTCTCTAGACTCTATCTACCTTGGTGATTATAGAAGAGGCATTATTAATTCTTTCATTGGCAAACACATGTTAGCCTCCAGCATCTCTTTATTAAATTTTTTAATCACATATCTATCAAACTCTAAGGCCTTGTTTGGTTCACAGAATTATGAAATTGGAAAAAAAAAGTTATTACTTTTTTATGTTTGGAAGCCAAAGTAATAGAGGATAAAAGAAAAGTGATTCCAAATTGAAGGAAAATTAGGAGAGGAAACGAGTCCATCCATCCAAGCAAGGAATCACTTTTCCATCTTGAAGTATTCAATTTTCTTTCCCATTTTTTTGACATTTCCAAACATCGAAAAGAAAAATCAATAAAAATTGTAATTTTCCAAATAAAAGAAAATAACAAGGAATTGATTTCCTTTCCATTCCTTTTCGGGAACCAAACGATGCCTTAATGGAATACAAAAATGAATCAAATAGCATTTAACACCTGGAGTGTCTATTTTATCTAAAAAAAGAAAAAACATATGGAGTATTTGTTAATCTTCTTGAGCAATTAACTGGTGAAAATCCTTGCTGACATTCTTTCCAGATATGCATATTATATGTCTACATCTTAATTATAGGACATTCATCTATTAAGTTGGTTAAACGAGGCCTTCACATGCATGGAACCTTTCTTACTGACTGTCAAGATCCTAATCTTAGGATGTTCTGATTCACATCCCAATAGCACTGCCACTTCAAAGCAAGACATAATACCATTATTAATCATTAGACTAATCTACATAAAAATTGTACAACAAATAATTAATTCCATAGGTTAGTTAACTAAAGGCCTAGCTAGCTATAGCAATACTTATCTGTCGAGCCATTTGCTATTCCATTTGCTTTTAAATGGATGATTAGAAAGAAGGAAAGAAAGGTGACGATAATGAGAAATACAAAGGTGAAGGAACAAAAGTAATTTGCAATACTCAAATCTGTGGGTCTTGAGAATGTCCCAGAAAGAAGGGTCAGGTGGTGGGGCCATGCACCCTACAATATGGCCATGGCGAGAGTGAGGAGGACAGCATAAAGGTCCTGATCTCCCTCTACTCCACACCACAATGGCATGCACAAACCCAACAAACTATCATAGGATATTCTTGAAGCAATTAATTCTGTGGAAGAAATGGTATGTGGCTATCAAGAAAAAATGGTATGTCTATCAGTTATGGGACATAAAAGGTGTAGATAGCATATATTCTTGAAGCATTAGTGGTTTGCAAATATTGTGCACATATATATATTTCATCATCCATACATTTGAATGTGCTGCTAAAAATAAAAGACATTGGATTGAAGCGTATCGATAATGGAAGCATACAAATATATTAACAGTCAGTACATACAACACTAAAATCTTAGTGCAGCCACAGAGACATTTAACACCGTATCAAACAACCGTATTCAAATTTCTTATGCCACGGAGACATTCAACTCAGGTTGGCTTTTGTGATCAGCGAGCTAGAGAGGTATAACTTTTCTGGTTAGACGAAATGTACGAGAGAACGTATTAGCATAACGTAACTAACTAGTCACATTCAACTCTAAAATCATACTCCAACCGTTCAAATTTCATATGTCATGTATTTTTAATTAAGTTTTGTATAAAGATATATTGCTACGGAAAATGTATGAGAAAACATATTAGCATAATGTAATTAACTAGTCATATTCACGTGTGTTGCACGTACCAAAAAAATCAATTATATTAATAAAAATTAGGTAATAAATTGTATTAAAATATTTTAATATGATTTGAACATATTTTAATTAGAATTTATTATAGATATATTTTTAGAAGTTTGGATATATTTTCGATTAGATAATACCATATACTTAGTTTAAATATAATTTGAATATTGAATATATTTTAGGATTTTTTATATGTTCGGGTAGTTAAAGTATTTTCGATTTTTTTCCTTAACTACACGGAAATTTTTTTTTAATTTTTTTTTATCAATATTATTATTATTAATTAATGAAGAATATACATACGACTGCGATGGTCCATTTTTAAACCGTTTTCAATAATAATAGAGATATAGGTATATAAATATCAACTTCATCACATCTCAACTCTTATGCATGACACGTATAAGTCTCTCCAGTGTTGAAGGTACTTATTTATGATGTTGATAAGTTCACGAAAGCAATTCAAAAGATGGACAACTCAATAACTAAGACTTGTTTGTTAACTATAAAAGTGTATAATGTTAGATAATAAAAGTGTACAGTAGGAGAAGAAATGAGTTCTAGGTGTTTGCATGACTCTTGATGCATGCTAGCACGGTCCATTAAGTGACTCACGTCTCATGTAAGAGTGTGTCAAAGTGTATCCTAATTGAGGAAAGCCATTGGCATACCCCTCCCTTCCATCTTCTAGTCATGTTGAACACCTAGCTCGAAGTCACTCACATTATTGAGCTTACTCAACTATCACATCCCAAAGACAAAAGAGAAACCAAACCTTTATTAGTAACTGATATAGCTCATAAGTCAAGCTTGCTTGCTTGCTAGCACCTGCCTGAAATTAATGCATACTATAACATGGACCTTGCTTACTTCAAAACAGGGTTTCCTCCTAATTTGGGGAGACTTTGGAATACCTAATATGAATTTCTGTGTCCACATGACAGTGGTCTTAATGGGATTTGAAAGGGCCAAGGAACTATATCAGCATCCAACCAACTTTTGTACCATACAAGTGTTAATTTTATTTATTTATTTATTTATTTATTTTACATCTAAGGTATATCTAACTCTATTTTTACATAAATTCCCTCAAAATTTTATTTTTTTTTCCGCTCTCAAATCATTAAAAAAATGCGCTACAAAATTTTATTTATTTTATTTCTTTTCTTTCGAAAACTCCTTTTCTTCTACTACTACTACTACTAAATTGCACACAACATAGCATTACACTATTTTCTTCTACTACTACTACTACTACTACTACTACTACTAAATTGTAGTGTGACTCTTAACTCAATTAATGGATGTAGTGATTTGAAAATCTTCTAAAGCAAGTATTTAAAGTTGGTGGCATTATGTAGAAAAAAGAAGAGATGGAATGACTGCAGAAGGGACTTACATGCAATAGTAACAGAGGAATGCTTACAAAAAATGAAGTACCACTTGAAGAATTAAAAGACAAGTCCTTGCAAACTACCTTTCTCATGTAACATC